>CM038793.1:208566498-208695938 GCA_021764765.1 Vicia sativa
AAAGATGAGACTTCTCATAATTAAAATATTATAAGTCTTTCAATCAATAATATATCACAAGCATATTATTCACCACTTAACATAAATTGATTCACACACCAACCATATTCATCACGCATAATCATAACAATCCAAGAGAGTAACCTGGAGAGACATCCTAACATGTTACCACTTCATACAAATACAATGCGGACTCAATGCATGCGGTACCGACTCGTGACCAAGTCACCCATGGCGATCCATCATCGGTAGGATCTGATACCATCGATTAGTCCATAACCACTGGGACACGAATCCGGCTAACCACCCATCCTCACTCGGGTTATCGGTTCTCGGCAATCCAAGTCAAATTCCAATGTGGAATTAACTTCACAAACAATGCAAATGCGCGCACATCACTAGCATGCAACATCAATCGGTCTATGTATACATTCATTTAACATAATTGAATCACAACAATCAACATGATATATCAACCAATCATGCATACATCTAACATCGGCATAAACATGCAAACCAATCAACATGATATATCAACCAATCATGCATACATATAACATCGGCATAAACATGCTATTACATCTACCATTACGATATTCTCATCACCAAAGTCCTCTACTACCATACATCATTATGTCGTTAATAATCATTTAATTCAAAATTCAACCCTTTCAAAATAAGTTCAGGTTTTCTAAAATATTTTCATTTTATAAGGTAGAGCATAAAATTTAGGAAATAACGTCCAAAGCAGCTCAAAAGCGGACTTACGGTTTGAAAGTTATGAATTTTGAAGTTTTGAAATTTTAAAAATATTTCGGTGGAACCGGTTCCTCCACAGGAGTAACCGTTTCCTGATTCGAGAAAAACAGTAGCCCTGGAAAATGTATGGGGCAGGTTCCTCGAGGTAGGGCCGGTTCGAAAATAAAATCATTTTACGGAAAATTCACGTGGAACCGGTTCCTCCCACGAGAACCGGTTCAGAGTTCAAAATGTTATTTTCCTTTGTTTTAAAAATTTGGAAAGGTTCTCACAGGGGAACCGGTTCCCACGACCATCAGACCCAAAAATTCAGTTTTGACAGCATTCCTTTCATCCTCAATCAATCCAATTTTACCCATATGAATCCCATCATTGTAAACACCAAAATACATCAATTTGCATCATTTATCACATCAATTATCATCTTCCTATCAGTCATAATTGGTATCTGACACTCTAATCATTTTAGACCTACCATCTGACACAATCTGACACAATTATGTATACATCCATGGAAACCTAGAAATTCCTAAACATAGATTTCCTAACATGCTATGATCTATAATACTAAAATCAAAACCTATAATAAACAATAATCAATCGAAATCACCCATTACCTTGTGGTTCTTCGAATCGACACTTCTAGGTTTTCTTCCTTCTTTTCTCCTCTTCTCACTTCACGTATCTTGTTTTCTCCAAAAATGACTCTATTTCCTTCTTTCCTTATTTTATTCCTTTTTATTCCTTTTAATATAAATAAAATAAGTATTATTTCTCATTCTCCAATTAATTCCATCATTAATCTTAATAATCCAATATATTAAATAAATTATGTCCTCAATTAATTTAATAATTAAAAATCATAATTATTTAATTACAATTATTTTGGGGTGTCACACTACCAACCTCTCAAACATTTTGGGACAATCTTGAAGATCTTCTTCAAGTGTACCAATCTCTCGACTATATCACAATCGTATGTATCCGTGACATTGTTGTTGTATGAAGTATAGGTCGTATTACTTTCTCCCCAGTTCAACATTCTCATTGCTTTTCTCACGATGAAATATCCAACACGTTATAACGTCGATCAATTCCACCTCGATCTAACACGGTGGGAGAAGCCCGACTTGTTTTCCGTTTTATCTCAAATTTTGAGATAACACGAGTCTCCACGAATTTTCTTTTATCCAATAAAGGGAAGGTGAAAAGAATAGGAAAATACCTTCGTTAGATTAAAGTACGGGAGGCAAATATGAAAAGGGAAGGTATTAGCACCCTTTTCATCCGTAGCTATCTGGGCTCTTAGTTGCTTAGCTCACTTTTGAAAAATTGCTTTTTGTGTTTGTGTAGTTTGAAAATTTATTTGAAAAGGCATTTTGCTTTGACTTCGTAATGATTCTCGTTGGAATGTATACGAAGTGTTTGGAAATGTAAAGATGTTTAACTTTGTAATGATTCACGTTGTAATGTATACAAAGTGTTTTTTTAAAGTATTTGAAAAGTGTGAGGTGTGAAAAAGTATTTTGATTGGAGAAAGCAGAGTCTTATTACCTACCGGAATGGTCGTTTCCATGTTTTTCCTTCTCCTTTAGAATAAGGCTATCCATACCGTTAGTTGGTAGGTAACTTTATTCGTTTGGATGTGAAGGGAAAATCGAAGGGTTATCGTATGATCATTGAAGGCAACATGTAATTATACCTTTACCAATTCGTGGGACGATCATCACTTTTGTAGGCAATAATCGAGGGCGAGATCATGTATTCGTAGGCAACATCGAGGGTCATCGAGGGACTATGATCTTTATCAAAGGGACTATGATGATATTATTAAATAGCGTCTTTGCTAATGGTATCCCTATGTTTGAGGACATGACCATTGAATTTGTAAAGGCAACAAGAGATGATACCCTAAGGGAAATGTGCAAGTGTGAAAAGTGTGTTGTATTGATATTTATCTTGAAATTAGAAGTGATCTAGGGTTGATTTTAGTCTTTAGCATATAAGCCCTAATTAACTAGCAGTTAAATGTGTACAGGAAAATAAAGTAAGGAATGTAAAGTGCGGAAATGTAAATCCTACGCTATTACATGGCTTTGGGGAAGATACATAATAAGAGTGCGGAAAGTAAAGGCAAAAATGTAAATCTACGCTATTAGAGAATAAAATATAAACCTATACATTCTTTCTAGAATTATAAATGCAGAATAGCAAATAAATAAGCAGGATAATTAGAAATTTATTAGTGAAAATATTTTAGAAATTAGTAAAAAAAATAATTTAGGTTAATAACCTTAATTACTAGAAAAGAAATTATCTTTTTATGATTTTTGAAAAGGTTTTAATTAATTTTGAAAAGAAAATTAAATTAAATTAAATTAAGAAAAATAGAAAGAAAAAAAATAAGGAAATAAGAAAAGTTAGAAAAATGAGAAAAGAATTCGTGAGGATCGAGGCCCAGTTGCTGCATTACTTATCGGAAGTTATTTCTCGAGAAGTTGCTTGCATGCTTCTATCAGAAGTTACTTCCATCAGAAGTATGCACTTGTATGCTTCTATCAGAAGTTGTACTTGTATGCTTCTATCAGAAGTTGTGTTCGATTCTTTCGAAACTTCTAAGTTCATCTTACCTTTCAACACGGTGTAGCGTTTCATTCTAACACTTGAGTGAGAACATCTGAAAAACATAAGCAGTTAGAGTATCAAATTCATCGAGGATCATAACTTTAATAGACTATCGGTATCCATTTTGAACTTTCAAACAAAACACACGTGAGGCCTAGGGAGTTTGAATGGACCCATCGGAAAGCGCCACACCTAGGTCACCAGAATTGACGTTCAAACCACCGTCTAGGGTGGTCAACCGTCTTCTCCGGCGAGGTCAAATTCTAAACCTACAAAATAAAGAGAATCGGCCAAGAGATTAAGCCTACCCCTCTAAATCGACCCATGTGAATTCGGTGGTGGTGTCGGTTTGGTTTGAAAGTGCACATAGAAATACGAAGCTTAGCGGTTCTATACCTAAACTATGGCAAACCAAGATTTGGCCATGAAAAGTTTGTAATGATGGCCCATACACGCTCTAATAAACCTCGGAAATTATTAGCATAGTTAGGTTAGATCAAAACATCATAAAAGCAATCTGAGTTTTAGAAAAATATAATCGAGCTTCATGATGCATGCAATTCGGGATGTTTTGGTCATGGATTTTAATCCTACTTACCCTATGTTACCTCGGGAGCACGATGGAGTGCTTGGAATTGCTTGAGCAGCTGGAACTAGGGTTTCGATGGTGCAACTTTCTCTTGAAAATTTTGAACAAGAACCCTAGTTTTATGGCTACCAAACTCGTCCCCTTTGATGTCTGAATATGCTATGTATATATAGGGCCAGAGATTAGGTCAAGCATTTGTGGAAAATATATTAACTTGAATGCAAAATATTTGATTGAAATATTTTATCAAATTCTTCCACATTTGGATCAATCTTGTATTAATGCATGGTGCACGAAATTTCCAGCTAGCATGGGCTATCTTGGACCTCAAGACAAGTAGAAAGCAAGCCTAACTCATCTTAACTCTTACCTTTGTATTTTATTTAATTAAAATTGAATTTAAATCATTAAATTCAAAAATAAATCAAATAAATACAAGATGATGCACTTGAGTTTTAGGCCATAGATAATGTCAAGATTAAGTTTGGATCATGAAAAATTAGGCCCATTTGGAAAATATTTGCATTTGCTAAGTATCTCTCTTCATGCACCTCCTTAAAAATGTCAAACTTGCACAACTTGTGTCTTGCTCAATTTTCAACATTTTTTGGTGTTCTTGGGCTTTTTAGAAAGCTAAAGATATCCTCTAAACACTCCTTTTGATTTCATCTTCATTGAAGTTTCCATGTTCATGTACACTTCTTTTCAAAAATATGATTTTTTGTTGATTTTTAGAACGATCTCTAATGTTTTGATCCATAACTCTCAAATGATGTATTTTTGGCCAAATCTTGTGAGACATGAAGTTTTAGATAATTGAATTCCCTTTAAAATGAGCTTTGGTGAAATTTTTTTTGATAAAGTATGTGAAAGTTATTGATGGTCAAAGTTTTGTTGACTTTTGGTTCAAAAAATCCTAATCTGGAAACTTTGACTTTTGATCAAATCTTTAGTTTTCTTGATGATTCATGGTCAACCCTTGATTATATGATGAATATGACTTCAAAATATTGATGTTGACAAAAAATTATGAAGTTTGACTGTATGTTGACCATAGTTGACTTTTTGTCAATACTGTTGATTTTCAACCATCTGAGCAATTGGTGAGCAAACTTGAGCTATGAGGCTTGAAACTTGACATGGTGATCCCTTGAGAAATGTGAGGAGGTATGATGACCACTTGAGGTATTAGAACTTGATTTTTTCTTGAGAGAAGCAAAACCTAGTTGTGGGTTGATTGCTCAGGATAGGGTTCATCTGGTCAACCCTTGAAAAAATTCTTGAGTATGGAGATGTGGATTGTCTTGAGAAATAGGAGGGTAAATTTTGGGGTATAACACTCAGTAAATTCAATTTCAATCCATCTGCGTCAACCCGACCTACATAACAACAACCCAAGCAAGGACATTTCATTCTAATAGGGTCTTCATCGTTTTCAATAGCAAACTTAACGAATTCTAATACCTCATTCTCATACTCTTATGACAATCAATCGGCAGACATCCATTTTTTATCCATGGTTTTACTACTAAGTAAGCTAAAAAATAATTAGGACACAAAACGGTATAATGCATTTTTTTTTAAAACGCAAAGTACAAACAGAATGGATCCGGAGCAAGCAAACACAAATACAATAGTACACATTAGGCTAGGCAAGTAAAAATATAATCATGCAATTTCAGACAAATTCATCACAGTTATCTTTGTCTCATAAAGAGAATCTCACTTACACGGTGCCGTAATTTGAGGAAGAAATTTTCGAATTTACGAACAACAACGTCGAGAAGTTGAAGCGAAGGCCGAACTTAGGGAAGCAGAGAGAGAATGACCGTTGTCGTTGAACTCGGCCGGAAATCTCGCTAATTCAAAGGAAAGAAAACTTCTATTGTAAAAAATTCAAAACATAAGTGAAACAAGAAGTAGGAAAACACAGACACACTACAACACCAACACTTATGTCACACACAATTTTGTGTCACACTTATTTTTCTTCTCACATTCATATCTTTCTAACCATTCTTTATTTAAATGCACCAACCATACACATTCATATGTTTTATAAAACAACAAAAAAAATCAAATTCCATCTCTTAATCATATATTTCTTCTCCAATCTTATCTCTACGTATCAATGTAAATGTTTAATCTTACACAGACATTTTCATAATAACAACAACATTATAAGAATAACATGTTAGATATGTAAAAAATAAAAGCAAAAACATTTTCACTGTAACAACAAACTATTTATTCGTTTATCTTCTATTTTATCACCATTGCTTTTGAATGAAGAGCAAAAACCATTCAACTATAATGAAGATAAAGTGAAATAAAAACAAGAAAATAGATGTCTTATGAACAAAATTGAGAAATTGGCCAAATTTCTAAACTATGGTCCAAGCTACTAACTTCACTAAACAAACTTGCTAGTTGCTCAAAACCTTCACCAACATTTCAATCTCTTATAACCGGAATATAATTTCAATCTCTAGCAACACATCAAAGAAAAATATAGATTCAACTAACAACACATTTGAAAAATACATAATACAAGAAAAATTCTAGATAGTTTGAAACTCATCGTCATCAAGAGTGAGAATGAATCACAAAGTTATCATTTCAAATTCAACCGTAATTCGATCTAAAAAAATGATGCTCTCACTATTATTTTTATGTTATAATATTTGCTAAGGAGATACGAAAGAGTGTCGGATAATGAAGGAGAGTGTGGTTTGAGGAGAAGAGACAAAGCAAATGACAGCGGAGCGTGTTGTACCCCAAAATTTACCCTCTTCTTTTCATATTTACGGCTTATAATTCGATTTCATAAACATACATGTACATGCATATCATTGATCATGGGGTTACGGGTTCAAAGTATCCCAAGTGGTGAAAGAAATGGCGTGTTTCGATTGTCTCGGATCACTTTGAGTCGATATTGATATTCTTGATTCGCATGCTCAATATAATATATTACGGTCGGAAAGCTATTTTGGTTTGGTTCCATAAGCTCGGGATCATTTCAATATGTTCTTGATTTATCTGTTCATATCGGAGGCCGTTTGTAAAAAAAAAAAATTTATGCTTATTTCTAAATAAAGTGAATTTGGGTTTTCGGTGTGTTTTGGGCACTACATAAGGTGTATCTCTCATCTCATTGGATATTTTATGATGATTTTTGGTGGAAAGTCCCTATAATTATTATCTACAACTTTCCTTTGAAATCGGAAGCAAATTATGTGAGGAAGGTCCCCAAAAATCGATTTCTCAAAGAATTAAACTGAATTTTAGTGTTGAACCGTGTGTTCTGCGCACTAAAAAATTCACATCTCCTAGATGGAAATTCAAAGCGGGGATGATTTCTAAAATTCCATATCGAATCCTTCTACAACTTTCACTCCTGACTCGGAGTTGATTCCTCACCGTTTAAGACCGGTTTTTTATCCTTGAGCAATTTAAATTGAGCAAGCAATTTTCATCGGTATGCGAACGAAAAATCATATCTCGCTCGATTTTTATCGAAACTATATTGGACCAGTGCCAAAAGTTCACAAATTTTGTTAGCTTCGATTGTCTCGGGAATACTCACTTGCAACTTTTGATCAGAAGACCCTCGTTCGAGGCATTTTCTCCAAAGAGGGCATTGAAAATTCTGCATGTGTCGATCGCTGAAACGTCTTTGAAACTTCAAAATTCATATCGCCTTGACCGTTCATCCGATTTTGTCGAGATTTTGACACATGAAAAATCATGTTCGGACATTTTCATATAAGTCGACTTCAAATTCTCGACGGATCGACTATTTGAATTAATTACGAAAATTATTGGATAATCGCGATTTGGGCTTAATTGTGGATCAAGGCACTCCAAAGCCTAATTTTTCACACTATAAATATATTTTATCACTCACAAAATAGGAGGAGAGAATCATTTGTTAAATTTCACATTCCAAACTCACTTTTTCTCTCTCTTTTTCTCTCGACTCTCGAGTCACAAATTGAAGAAAAAGATCAGAGAAGATTCTTCCTTCTCCTCAAGCTCCACCACACGAATTCTCTCTCCTCCTTGCAAGGCCAACTCGTGAAGATCTCTCCTTCTCCAATTTTCCAAGCATCAATTCTTCAAATTCTCCATTAAAGTTTCATCTAAGTAAGTGATTCTTCACATAATCACTTATTTTAAGTGATTTTTCAAAGTGATTTTCTTGAGATTGATTTGTGAAATTTCTTGCATATACTTTGTTGAACTCATATCTTAATTAATTGCTTGCAACTTCTTGGAATTAGGCTTGATTTTCGAGCGTTATAGTGTCGAGGTTTGGACTTAGACTATTTCTTGTTAAGGTGTTGAGTTCTTTGCTAACTAATTGAATTAGGGGATTTATGTTGAAGTTCAAGATGTAGATTAAGATTACTTTCTTAATTAGGATCTAGAATTGACATACATTAGATTCTTGAATCTTAACTAGTTTCTATTTTTTTGATGTAGAAATTGATTAGAATTTAGTGTTAGTTTAGGTAGAATCTAATGCTAACATGGATTTAGGTTTTGTACATGAACTAACGTTGGAGTAGTTTATGCCTAATTCTTTGATTGTGATCAATTCTTAACATCATTACAAAATACATTGGAAACAAATTTGTTTGAGTTTGGTGGAAAATAACATGACACTTGAAAATTGATAAAGTTGGACATAATATTTGTTTTTGCTCTAACTTTTGGTTCTTGATGAGTTTTTGACTTTTCTTAATGTAAACCATGTTTCTCGAGCCATCGAAGCTCTTAAGCGTGAACACTTTCTTGATTTGGACATGTTTGGTCAAATCTGAATCTTGATCTTTGTCGAAAATCGTATTTTTAATGAGATTTGACCGAACCGTCCGCATTTTTGACCGTCTGGCGTGTGCATAGCTTCCGATATTTTGATAAATCATTTTGATTGTTTTTAGCTTGTTCCTTGTGTTTTAGTTCACTTTTCCAATTTATCCATAATGGTGATTTTTGGACTCGATGTGTCGGTTATAACTTTTCATGCACATTTTCACGTGTTTATGATACATTCTTGTTTGTGGAAATCAGAGCATCATGATACATTGCACTCTTGATTTCACTTGGCTTTAATCCATGTATTGCATCACACTTAGGTGTAGTACACATTGAGCATGTATTGATTACATATTGTATGTCATTCATTTGCATTTTACTCATGAAACATCATTGAATATATGAATAAACATGCATTTCCATGCATATTTTGCATTCATTTTCCTCTAAACAACTTTGAATTTGTGCATTATTTTGCATATTAAATTGTAGTGAATTGTTTACTTCATGTACATGAATTAATATCCAACTCTTTCTTATTTCAAAACCAAAACAAATGAGAGTTGAGAATTAATAATTGACACATGAGTTTTCATTTTATAAGCCTTTTTAGGCATTTTATTCATCGAACCTCATTTTTCCTCAAAGGTCCAAGGTAGCAATACTTGTCCCCTATGTTTTGGCACATTCGGAATCGATTTTGGGTTTGGACAAATTCAAGTGCAACGTGCCAAAGCGAAGTTGCTGCCCGTCACTAAGATCAAAAATCGACTTCCACGGAATCAATTAAAACGCTTACGTTTTTGAATCCGTTGATATTTTACAAGAAACCATGCGATTCTTAATCGATTTCAAAGTTCAATTTTAGCTCCGATTTGAAAGCCTTCCCATTCAGTTTTTGTGATTTTATTCCACTTCTTGCATGCTTATACTAGTTTATAATCATATTTGCAATCGGTTTGCATTCGATCATTACTTCTTATACTTGCTTTGTTAATCTTGACACTTTGTTTCATATACGAGGCATTTGGAATATTTTCAATTGAGCTATGGATTTCTAGCATCATTGTCGCTTGTACACCCATGTGTACATTCTATTTGTCGCTTTTTCGGTCTAACTCTGTTTTGCGGTGTTGTGGCTTGTACACATATGTACATTCTATTAGTTGCTTCTTGGTCTTACTCCATTTTGCGGTGTCGTCGCTTGCATCCACGTGTACATTCTATTTATGCCTTTTCGGTCTAACTCCGTTCTTGGGGTGTTTTGCTTCGATACACATTACATCCTATTATCATTTCTTGGGTTTTACTCCCTTTACAGTGCTTTACGTTTGTACACATGTGCATTCTTTTTATCGCTTTTTCGGTCTAACTCCGTTCTTGTAGGTATCCTTGTATGGAATGTGTAAACATATGTTCCTTGGCTTATGCGCGTCGTACATTCTATTGTCTGCTGCGTGGTTTACTGGCGGTTGATCGGATATGTATACACATGTTCCTTGCCTTGTGTATGTATATTCTATTGTCTATACATGGTTTTCTTGCGGTACACTTGATCGGATATGTATACACATGTTCATTGGCTTGCGTATGCATACATTCTATTGTTTGTTTGCTGGGATTTCTCCTCTCTTGCAGGTGCTATTGCTTCAGATATGCATGAGCGTGTATTCCGTCTATAATATTGATACCTTGAGCATTTCTTACCCGTTTACTCTTATTGCGTGGCTGAAGTACTTAAATTTTTCTGGAGTATTCTTAGCTTGCAGTGCTCTACGGATTTACTATCCGTTTGGTACTAGCTATCCCTTATTTATGGCATTCTGACTTTCTTATATATCATGAGAAGTATAGGTTTTACAACTTTCTATTGCCATGATTAGGATAGAAGCGTTGGGCTCAAAGTCGCTGTTTAAAGACCTTTAGCTAGGCATTCTGCAAATTATGTGCTAATTTTGTTTGACTTGTTTAAAATCCCCCACCATGCATAGGGAGGTAATTCTCAGTAAGTGTTTACATTTGTGCTTGCATAGGTCAAGAATGGTTAGGCAACCTGACATGGCACCACCAAGAAAAGTCCTACTTTTTATATTTCCTGCTATATGATGATGATATGATGGGCGGAGAAAAGTGCGCAATCGACCCATGCACAATTCTAGTCCGTGTTAGCTCGCACCGCATGAACCATGTTTCTTCCTTTATCGAGTCAATAATAATAAAGTGACAAGAGTCCCTATTCGACTCTCCACGCTTTCAGGGGTTCGCATTTATTCTTGAACTCACATCATTGCTCTTCACACTTGACAATTTATGTAATGCGGTGATACCACTCACGGGAATCAGAATGTGTTGGTTCCTGGTTGCTTCCAGCCCTCGGTTTACTGTTGTAGGCTATGGGACATCCTCCTTTCCCTGCGCTTCTATGACATTTGTTTGTGCATTGCATTGCTTGTGTGTACCTTAAAAGCACTTGATTCATCCCTTTGCATCCCTTGGTTTTACAACTAAGACGGATATAAGATAGCTCTCCCTTAGGACCGCTCGGCTAGGATAACTCTCAAGCCTAGACATTAGGATATACATCCTTTGCATTTCAATATAGGTAGAGATTCCCTCATCCTTAACTATAGGTCCAATATTTGCATGACAACATTAGGGTTAGTACTAGTTAGTCTCCCTTTTGTTTTGCTTGTTTCTTTTTGCATCCTTGCATGTAATTAAAACTAAAACTTGCTTTCTTTTTCTTTTGAAAACAAAAACACTTAATAATGGTTTGAATTCCTTTCACAAAGGTAAAATCAACCAACCAAGACAAACTCTTTTTCACATTTGGGCGCATTTTTCTTTTGTATTTAAAACCTTTTCATAAGTAAAAAACACAAAACCCACCAAAATAAGTGAGCTGAACTACGATGCTCTGACTTTTCCATTGCACGGGGGAATACGTAGGCATCTTGTCATGGGCTCGTCGAGCATAACTTGTAAAAACTTCCTTCTTTTCCCCGTGGTTTCTTTATTTTCCTTTTCATTTGCAGGTATTGTAGCGATTAAGTGATAGATAGATATAACACACCCTTTAGCTAGAAAATAGAAGTGGATACCATAGAGTACTACGGGCGTGTGGGGTGCTAATCCATTCCCCTTACGTAACAAACTCCCTTACCCAGATCTCTCGGTCGTAAGACCGTAATTTCTTCCCTCTCAGGTTTACTCGATGTTTTTCGTTCTCCTCCATGAGATAAAAAATATTCGATGGAGACTCCATTGGTACATCCTATCAGTCGGAAGTTTAGCCGGTGATTTGATCGGAAGAGCAGGCGAGCAATTTCTAGTGGCGAGAAGGAGACAAAGCGATTTTGGAGCGGCGAGAGCGGTAGGGATCGTGACTCAGTTAGGGTTGAATGACAGTGTGGAGGAAGAAGAAGATCCTTTTAGGCGAAAAGGGTTTTGTGTGAGAGACGAAGCAGAAGATCGTATGTAGAAGGGTTTTGTTTATTTTTAAAAAATTTAAAGGTCTTAGGCAGCGTTTTTGAGCACTTTCTAAGGGATCCCTTTAGCGGTAGCTTTCATGAGCATCTAATGAGACCTCTAACAACGCTTTATGAAATATCTTTAAACAACGGTTTTTGAAAAGCGCTTTCTAAGGGGTCCCTTTAGCAGCGCTTTTACAAAGCGCTGTCTAAAGTGTGTCTTAGGCATCGCTTTTGCTTAAATTTTTTCAAAAATTTTCGTGTTTTTTTTATTTAGCTCTAGGCGACTTTCGGGAAAAGCGTTGTGGTCTGTGTCTTGTTTCATTTTTGGTGTAGTGATAAACGTATAATTAGTTAAACTACATCAATTTAGAAAAAATATAAAAATGCGTACAAAGTCAAGTATATTGTACCGTATCAATGATGAAGTACTATGTAAGATCAGTACATGAATCCGTAGAAGAAGCTGTAGCAGCCGATTCAGGACCACAAATATATAACATTTCATCTATATCAAAATTTTAGGTTTCAACGAAATTTCCGGTATATACCGAAAATATGGAATTTCCGGTATTAATTGTATACCCGAAAATTTGAGAGATTTCAGGTACGTGAAATATTTTCTAGAAAATATACCGGTTTTTTAAATTTTCCGATAAAGCACAAAATTTAGAAATATCATAAATCGCTTTGAATTTGTAAAGCGGTAAATTAGTGCAGAAATTTGTGAAATACAAAGAATTTTCGGTATCGTAAAAAATTACGAAAATTTGGTCCATAGTACACGAAATTTACTTTTCTTACAAATTTTACAACAATAATTTTTCTTCAAAAAGTTAAAATTTTGAGTAAATATGTTGAAGGGTATTTTAGAATATCATAAATTAGGGTTAACAGGACAAATTCTCTAAGTTTTCATGAATTGTATGCATGTGGAACATAGTTGGACCCTTTTTGTCCTTTAACATAAAGAATTTTCTTGCCACCCTCTAAGTTTAACTGACACCCCGAATGCTATAAAAGACAATTTTGCCCAACCAACTTTCATTCTCCAAATTCGGTACCGACATTTTGAAAAAAAATCGATCGAAAATTTCACAAAAACAAGTAAGATTTACGGTAAATTTCCGATATTTTGTACCGGATATTTCATAATTTCCGGTATCACCTACCGTAAATTATGAAATATCCAGTATTTTCGCACCGAAAATTTTGAAATTCCCGATATTTTCATTTGATCGATGCGAAATTTTAAAATTTACGATGCAACTAAAATATCGGAAATTTTGAAATTTCTGGTATTTTCTATTTTTTTCCAAAATATTTGTGTTTATCATGATTTTTAATTTTGCTTGCAGTGAGGACTAGAGGCAAAGATGATTCTATTTCCAGCAGGACTACTGATCGAGCAGATACCATGGCTCGAGCAGCTGATGAGGCACATGCCTCGGGCGTGGGCGAGCATGTCGTCGGCGGTTCTCACGGAAGCAGATGGTGAGGGCCGTGTCGAGGTTTCGTGCACCTTGCCGATGGACTGCTAGAGCTTCTGTGACAGTGGAGGAGGTGTCATACCCTAAATTTGGCCTACCTGTTTTACTTTTATCTGTTTTAGGCTTTGCATATTCATTTGCATCATCCTCATTAAGTCATTTGCATATCATGAATTTTCATTGAATAAAGTAGTAGTTCAAAGCTTCAATGATCGTGCCAATTCGAATTTCACTTTTGGATTCGAGTTTCCTAGATCAATAAGATGGACGCTCCAATTCTTCTTTGTCCATTGAATTGTGAATTAGGGTGTGATTAAATCCTGTGGACTTCTTGTTTTAAATCATCATTTTTTCCTTTTTTTTATCTAAAAAAAATCATAAAAAATATATTTAGCATTATGTTATTTTATTTGTAATTTTTATTCAAAAATATGAAATTAATTAAAATCTCTATCGAGTTCCATTTAAATTTACATTTTTTGCATACTCTTAATTAAAAAATAATTCAATAACTTATTTTCATAGTTATAGTTTTTGTCTAGTCAACATGATCTTCTGTTAATTCTTGATTTTAATTGTAATTTTAATTCAAGTTGAAAAATCTTTTCAAGTCAAATTATTATTGAAATTAAAATTAATTTTAATATGTACATTTTTTATTTCATTTAATTCAAATTTTAAAGTCTTTTCTACATTTTACTTGTATTTTTATTTTTTGTCTTTCCTGACATTATTATTGTTATTATTAATATTAATATTATTATTATTATTATTATTATTATTATTGTTATTATTATTATTATTATATTATTATTAGTATTAGTATTATTATTATTATTATTATTATTATTATTATTATTATTATTATTATTATTATTATTATTATTATTATTATTATTATTATTATTAGTCATTCACATTTCTTTTTTGCAAATTTACAAGTCATTATACATAATGTCAATCAATAAATCTTTTTCAAGTGAATGGCTTCACATATCACTTTGAGTTCATGTTTAAAACAAGGAAAGGGGAAACTAAAGATACAAAATGATATTTTGCTGTCAAAATTCTGCTATGCTGCTAAGAAAGATTCCAAAAACTAGTCAAGATATGCTACAAAACCCGTTCAAACAAGCTCTAAAAGTCTGCTATGCTGTCCAAATCAAGCAAGCTTTGTCCTTGTCCAAACCAGCCCAAGACCTGCTACTACTGTACTGTTCAAAACTGCACACAAACATCAAACAAAACAGGCCAAAATTTGCACTAAATTGGTATACACCAAAAGCTGTCCTAGAAAGTAATAAACCAGCATCCATTTTTGTTTAAAACTATCAAATCTTCCCTCCAAAATTCTCAACTCAATCTACTATAAAAACCCACCAGCAATAATCATAAGGGGAACCGAAAAAAATCTGAGTGATAGAGAGGTTTGACAAAGAAACTCAGAAGAAACACTTAGAAAAATTTCTAAGTAGAAGAGGTCCATCAAAGGAGAAATTAACAAGAAGAAGATTGAACTTACCTTTGGATCTTCACCTCCAAGAACGGTCGTAGCCGGTATTCCTCAATTTCTATGCATTTTTCTATTAACACTACTGTCTGATCTTGTGAATAATCTTTTTTGCTTACACTTCAATACTCTTGAATGCTATGTATACTGCTGTGCTCCCTTTCCCTTTTGTTTATCCATGGAAATCACAACAAAAAAAAAAAAAAATAGAATAAACTCTATCATCAAATTTTAGAATAAAATTTAGCACAGTTTAAAATCTAAGATCTAAGAACCAGTTTATCAGAGAATTTTGGAATTAATTATTGACCTATCAAGGAAGATACAGCCGCTTCACCAACAATATTAGGGTTTTTCTTGTTTCAAATACTCTTCTCATTTTCAACGGGACCTCTACCCATGGCTAAAGCCCAACCCAACCGAATTCACCAAATGGTTCCTTCAATATTGGAAGAAAAAAATCAAAATTGTTTTAGTCATACTGCATATTTTAGTGAAAGTATAGATTAATTTTTTGTGATTTTTTTTTTAATAATCAAGAATTTCAAAAAAAATTCAAAAGTAACCAATATTTCATAAAAATTATAGAAATGGTCATTTTTCCACCAAAAATTGAATTATGTCATGTGTTTCAAGTGATGACTACTCTCTTTTTACACACAAGTCGCCAATTCAAGTGACGATATGTTATTGGCCAGGGAGCAAGTCGCCACTCTCAATGACAACTTCTTTGAAAAACAAATGAATTAATGTAAATTTAAATATAAAGCATAAATGTAAAAGAATATATATTAGAAGAAAAACTTACGAAAGTGACAATATTCCTCATAGTTCTTCGGTGGATTCACCCATGGTAAGAAGAGACATGACTGAAATTATGAAAAGAAAAAATTTGCTTTGCACCGATGAAAAATATTTGTGGATGATGGGAAATGAAGTGAAAGTGCTTGTTAGTTATAGACTTTTTCCCAACACTTAATACCTGCTCCCTATTGATATGACCCTTACATGCATTGAAGGACTTATAAGGTGGCAGCAAGTCGCCACTCACTATAGCGACATAGTGCAAAATAAGAGTGTAGTCGCCACTCACCATGACGACTTGCTTGAACCATAATTGTTTCAAAGCAAGTTGCCATGGTGTTTCTTACAACCATAGATACAAAAGCAAAAACAAGCGGAAATAGCAAATCCACGAGGGCAATTATTTAACCCCCATGAAAAACTTCCACGTCAATGGATCAACGGCTGGACGCTATCTATGATCAAGAGCCATTAGGATTGAAAAGGATCCGAATCAAGTGCTAAAATGTTGGCTCAAGACCCTTTGGAGGAAGTTAATATTGGGGATGGAGTCAAAAAAGTAGCATACATTATGCGAAACTGGGTCCTAGTTTGAAACACAAGGTGGTCGAAATGCTTAAAACAAATAAGATTGTTTCGCACAGGACTACGACGAAATGCACAGTTTAAAAGGGCCGGTGGAACATAGGCTTCCGATCAAGGATGGCAAGAAGCCCATCAAGCAGACGCCTAGAAGATTCGCACCAGCAATCCTTTCGAAGATAAAGGTAGAGATAGAAAGATTACTCCGTTGGAAATTTATTAGGACCACAAGGTACGTTGAATGGCTTGCTAATATCGTACCTGTTATTAAGAAAAATGGTTCTTTACGTATTTACATAGACTTTAGGGATTTAAATACTGCCACCCCAAAAGATGAATACTCTATGCCTATAGCAGAAATGTTAATTGATTCTGCAGCGGGCTATGAATACCTGAGTATGCTAGATGGTTATTCTGGATATAATCGGATTTTCATTGCTGAGGATGATGTTCCCAAAATAGCTTTTCGATGCCCAGGCGCTTTAGGCACCTATGAATGGGTAGTAATGCCTTTTGGTTTAAAAAATGCTGGGGCAACATACCAAAGAGCGATGAACACTATTTTTCATGATTTCATCGAATTATTTATGCAGATTTATATAGATGACATAGTGGTCAAATCATTTACGATGAGGATCATTTAAATCACAGAGCCAATCATTCGAGAGAATGAGGAAACATGGCTTGAAAATGAATCCTCTTAAGTGTGCTTTCTTTGTGAGGCGGGGATTTCCTTGGCCGTGGTCCACTGAAGGGAATCGAAATCAACTTGAATAAAACAAAGGCCATTATGGAGACAAAGCCTCCTTCTACAAAGAAAGTTGCAATCACTCTTGGGTAAAATCAACTTTTGAGGAGATTTATATCTAATTTGAGTGGAACAAGCTTTCTCTCCATTCTTTGCGTATAAATCAAGAGAATTTGAATGGACGGAACAACATCAAGAGGCATTTGAAAAGATCAAGACTTACGATGCACCCTCCGATCCTAGCACCCCTTCTAAAGATAGGCCAATGCATTTGTATATCTACGCCTCTAATGTAACTATAGGTAGTATGTTGGCCAGAAAGCGAAGATGGCGTCGAAAGAGCCATCTATTATATTGGGGTCTTAAATAAAGCAAAGACTAGGTATAATAGTATAGAAAAACTATGTCTTTGCATATTTCTCTTATACAAAACTCAAGTATTATATTAAACCCGTTGATGTTTATGTTTCGTCTCACTTTGATGTCATTAAACATATGTTGTCAAAACCAATCATGCAGTAGGATTGGTAAATGGGCTGGCGCTCCAAATATAATTTGGCCTTCAAGCCTTTAACTATAAAAGGACAGGTTGTTTGATTTCATTGTTGACACTCAATGAGAATTTCGCATTAGACTATGTTGAGATCCGACCATGGAAATTATATTTCGATGGATCAACACACAAAAGTGGAAGTGGTGTTGGAATATGTATTATTTCGCTTGAAGGAATTCCAACAAAGTTCAAGTACAAGTTGGAAGGCCCTCGTGTTCGAACAATGAAGCGAGTACAAAGCATTGATTGTTGGACTTGAAGCTTTGTTGGAATTAGGGGCAAAAAAAATCGAGGAGACTCGAGTTAGTCATTAAACAAATAACTAAAGAATACAAGTGTATCAAAGAAAATTTGATCATGTATTTTGTTATTGCTAATAGATTAATCAAGAAATTTGAATATGTGGATTTAAAACACATTCCTAGAGTTGATAATCAGGAAGCAAATGACTTGGCTCAAATAGCTTCAGGATATAGGATATCAAAAGAAAAACTCCAATACCTAGTAGAAACAAGAGGTAGAATAATGGCTACAAAGTTATCGCCATTAGACTTAGAAAATTCGAAATTGGGTTATGCAGGCCAGGAGGAATTTGAAGTTTTAAGCATAGATGCCTTAGCATATACGGATTGGCGGAATCCCATAGTAAATTATTTGAGAAACCCAGTGAATAGAGAAAATTCAAATATAGAGCATTATCCTACGTGTTAATAGGAAATGAGTTGTTTAAGAAAACCCCAGAGGGACTATTACTCAAATTTTTAGGGGAAAACGAAGCATATTTAGCCTTGTCCAGTGTGCACAGTGGAGCATGTGGGGCACATCAAGCAGGTCACAAAATGAAATGGCTTTTGTTCAGATGTGGAATGTATTGGTCCACTATGCTCAAGGACACATAAATTTGCCAAAGGATGTGAGGAATGTCAAATTCATCTTGGTATTCAACATGCTCCAACAAGCGAATTACATTCGATTGTTAAGCCTTAACCTTTAGAGGATGAGCATTAGATTTAATTGGTGAAATTCCCAACATTATCTAAAGAAATATATTCTTGTGGGAATAAACTATTTCACAAAATGGGTCGAACAATTCCTTTAGTGAAGGTGGACCAAAGCTATTATAGAATTTATTCGAAGCAAATTATTTACAAATTTGGGATAAAAGTATCTAGCAGATCAAGGTTCGATTTTCCAAGGCGAAAAATGCAAGAGTTCGCACAAGAAATGAGATTCAAATTGTTTACGTCAACCTTATTATGCCCAAGCAAATGGTCAAGTAAAGCAACCAATAAAGTCATAATAGGTTTGATAAAGAAGCATGGGTCGAAAACCAAAAATTGGCATAAAACCTAGACCAAGCTCTATGGGCATGTCGAACATCTCTAAAGAGGCAGAATACTACTCGTTTAGACTAACATTTGGACATGGCGGTGTTACGGTTACATACATCAATCGAAAAAACAAAAAATACCGGTTGACCGGTCTTGGAAATGATGATGAATGAGTTGGTAGATGTAGATGAAGATAGGCTACGCTTTGGAAGTTATGAAAACAAAAAAAAAAGAGTAGCTAGAGCATATAATAAAGAGTTAAAAAAAGGTATTTTCAACTAATGATGCGGTATGGAAAGTTATTTTACCTATGGATAAAAGAGCAGTTACTAGGTAAATGGTCACCCCATTGGGAGGGACCTTTTAGTTTTTGAAAACTTTTGAATAATGCTTATGAAATAGAGGAATTAGCGAAAGATAGGAGAATCTTAAGAAAATAAAATACTATAAACCATACCGAAGAATTCAATTACAATAAATAAATAGATAAGGTAAAAGAGAGTATTATATAAATACCAAAATCGAGACATGTTCGAATTACAGAATACATAAAAACTCTTTAACACTTCCGAAGTAAAAGGGCATCTCGTTTCAACTTAGCAAGTTTGCTTTTACACAAGTTGATTCTACATTGATTCATGTTTTGATGCCTTGAGCTCTTTAATCTCTTGGTCTATCCCTGACCACCTCCATTTGCTTAAGACTTTGTGAGACCAGATACATAAGCCCTTGATCATCAACAGACTTCATAGTTGTTTGCAAGTTGTTTGCTCATTTTTGCGCCCTCAGCTCCTCGATCCGATTCCCAAATAGATAGATCGATCCATGCCTATCTTTGGCTTGAAGCTTAAAGCCTACGCTTTTTCGATCAGCTTTGAAGTCGATCATATGCTTTGGATAAAGCTTCTTGCTTGAATTTTAGCTTGATATGTGTCCATATATTAACTTCATCAAGCAAGAGTTGCGAATCATAAATAATCTCGACCACATCGGAAAAAGCAATCTTGAGGTCGACAACAAATCCTTCATTGAAAAATAGGCCCATTATCTCGTAAGATGGTGAAGAAATCGGCCGAAAGATAGTCGTATTAACTTCACGAAGTTGGTCAAGTAAGAGGCATATCCTCTTTCGATTGGTTCGAATCACCAGATTGAGTTTTGCTCGAGGAAGGACCCCGTTGAGCTAGCATCAACTTGAGGTACTTTAAGGGATTGCTCTTCTTCATCTCTTCCTTTTGTTCTTGAGATAATTTGACCAGGTTGGTTTGACAAAAGCAGAAAGAGCAGGAACTACTTCTACTTCCATCTCTTCATCAGCACCTTTGACTGGAATATCCTCATCTTCATCTGCTACTTCCATTCCCTCATCTTCGTTATCATCTGCAAAGTAGTGGCTCACAGTATTCGTGTCGCTCTCTTCTTCAGATTGATTTAGTAGAATGTACCTTTTTTGGAGAAGAGTCACTGGGAATATTGATGACAGAAGTTTCGACCCCTATGTTTGGTTCTTCAGCCTCAAGATTTTTTGCGAACGGAGGAGAAGTGGCCTGGTGATCTAAGACTTCAGCCAACGGAGGCGAAGTTGCTTGCTGATCTAAAGCCTCGACAGTCCCCACAGGGGTAGCCACAGTAGATGAGCCTTTGTTCAAAACATCTTCATTGGAGCCTTCGGGCTGAGGAGAAGTTGTAGGATTTTGATTTTGGATGTTAGGAAGATTAACAGGGGCAGAAGGAGTACTCTGCATAAAAAAAAAATCAGGAATCAGTATGCCAGAATGTTATATAACTTATGAAGGAAAAGCATCAAAGTAATATTTACCTTCTGCCCATCAGAAGTGACATTACTACCGATTTGTTCTAAGGTTATATTCTTCGAAGATGGAGGTTTCGAAGGACCTTTGGATTTGGGATGAGGCGATTGCAGGAACTTACTGCTAGTGGGTTTGATGATTTGAGAAGCTCCACCAGTTGTGAGGTTTTTCTTCTTCTTTCTCTTAAGAGGCGTCTTCTCCCTCCGGTTCATCTTGGTGTTTAAGTCATGCTTTCGTTTTTTGGGAGACTTGGGGGGCAAACCACTTGCCTAAAAAATATGACGAAGATGATTAATCTATTTAAAAGAAGTTTCGACAACAATAAAGAGGTAAGTAAGGTATTACCTTTTTCTTCTTCTTCTTCTTCTTCTTCAAAATGTTATCTACTTCAGCAGGAAGGTTTTCAGTGGTGTTGTTTGTGGCCTTCGAAGTTGAGGTTAAGCCTACTTTAGGCAGAATTTTTTCCTTCTTCAAGGACTTTAAATCGACAGCTGAAAAGAATGGTGAAACAGTTCAGATAAAACAAAGTAAAAATATATGAAGGAGCTTCGACGTACTTTCGATTCCTTTTACATTCTCGAGATTTAACAGACATGGCTGTCAAGTCGTAGCGAAGGTGCCCTTTGAAATTGTATAAATCATGTTTTGCCCATGTTACCCTCTGGGCAGGTTTTTTGGCGTCATTTTCGCAGTTGCGAAAAATCTCTCTAAAATATAACCACCCAGGGTATGGGGGAAAAAAGGCCAAAGCCAACTCTGAAGTAGGTAAATTTGGAAATTTGGGTGGTTTATGTTTAAAAGCCCACCCATACCTATCTTCAGGTTTTACATAAGGAGGACATCGAACTGTTGAAAGTTGTTTTTCAAATTTTTCTTTTAAAGTTTTTGCTGCATCACAAACAGTTCGATGTATGTCCATTGGATTATACACAATTTCAAAGTATTTTTGGAAGGCTCAAATTTCTTTGACATGAGTGAGTCTACCTTTTTGGACATTTTCCTACACAAGGGAAAAAGCTGTTGTCAATTGTTGTTGGATTTTGATGGTACCAAACATATTATTTGAATAATAGTTCGTCCACCAAGTATACAAATCTTTTGTCTTGTAGAAGGAGGGGGTAAAGTAAACTAATGTAAAATCAGCAAAATCCTCATGTTATTTTTGTCTGGCTTCGATCTCCTTGAAAGGGTAAGGTACCCCTGCCAGGCATATTTCTCTTTTCTTGTCGAAAAGAGGTTCAAGTAGGATTTGACATAAACCAAACTGTCGAGCCACGAAATTGGGCTGATAAGCAAGGATATGTGCCTGACTTCTGACAGGGGTAATTCTTGAAGTAATTAGCCTGGGGGTTAGAAAGGCACTCCAGATGTCTCTTATAGTTGTTTCCAAAATAGTCTGCTCCAAAGGCATGGTGAACCAAGATGGTCCACAGTTTCGAGTGACAAATGGAGCCATCGAAGAATTGAAATTATGTCTCTTTGAAAAAATCATCATGTACTGGACAATTGTTTTGAAATTCTCTCTTTCATCATTGGGAGTGAGTTTCAGCAATCTGGTTCCTTCAATGCTACGATTCGCAACATCAGGGTGTTCTTCATTAATTATCCCAGAAGTTGACAAAGACGGTTCGAAAGTGGCGTTCAGCCAGAGTTGCAATAACCAAAAAGGGCCAGCAAGAAGAAGATTGGTGCCAGCTTTGTAGGTTTTCAGTTTCAACACGGTAGCACATATGCTCTCATACAAGCTGGACAACAGCAGTTCGCTGATGCAGACTCTTCGACCGTGATGTAGCTGATTCGCCAAGGTGATGAATCTACTTGCCACTTGTAGTGACTTATTGCAGAAAATGTATTTCGATAACCACAGCGCCAGGAATGCTATATGCTCAACCTCTGAAACTTCCTCTTCGGCTGAATGGTAAAAGGCAATGTATTTGGAGAAGCTAGCATGTTTAAGGTCAAAATCAATGAGGTTTTCCGCGTCCTCATTGGGGTCGAAAGTCTCTCCAGTAGGAGAGAGCCAAGTAATGGCCGCTATATCAAAGAAAGTGGGTGTCACCATCCCACAAGGAAGATGGAAAGTATTGTAGGTACTATCCCAGAAGTATAGAGAGGCTAATAGGAAAGGGTGGCTATAGCTAAAACCTAATTTTGACATTCGAATCAGGTTAAGGATACCTAATTTTTCCCATTCCTGAGATTTCTTATTCTCAATCTTAGTAAGCCAAGTTTGATACAATTGATCAGATGTAGGGGAAGAACGGAAGGGTTTGAAGTTCTGATAACATAATCCATGTTAAAGGGTCTCTTTTAAGTGTTGTTGTTATACCCTCACTAGTTTCTTCTAGGGTTTTGGGTAACTTAGCGAGACTCATTATCCTTAGGTTTTAGTGAGTACGGACTTGTTAATAATGGGTTTTGTTTGAAAGTAGGCGGAAAGAATCCCGTTTTCTCTAAGCTACTGTGGATATCGGAGGCCCCATAACTCCTAGGTTTTATCGAGACAGTGGTAGAATTATTACTTGAGAAGCGTAGATAGCTTTTTGCTCGAGGTAAGTTTGGGAGTTGAAATAAACTCTTGGTTGTCAGTTGATGATCTTGCTCGCGGTTTAGCGGTGGAATCAGTGATTGTTTAGACTTCCATTTCTTGGAGAAGGAGGTGACATTGTTGAAGAAGACATGGTTAAAGATGAAAAGTTTTTTTTTGATAGTGAGAATCTGCTTTGTCTAAAGAACTGAGAGTGTAAAATTTGGGTTGTTTGAAAAATGAGAGAGATTTGGAAAAGTTCAGAATGAGGAAGATGAAGTGTTTTTATAACTTCTCCAACGGTTAGGAAAGTTTTGACCTTTGGGAAGTAATGGGACACGTGTAATTATTTTATTGAAAAGGAGAAAAGGTGAATTTTTCAACTTCCTAGGAAGTGACGTGTTGTTACTTGGGAAATGATGTGTTGTCACTAATTATTATCATTAAACTGCTATGATGGCACGTTTAGGTGTGCTGATTGGACATGTGCAAAAAGTTTTATACCTACTCTCACATCATGTGCAGTGTGATCATCATTACTATATCGAAATTGCATGGGATATTCAATAACAAGTATTTCTTTATATCCATCGAAATAAATGTTCTTGAGGGGCAATTTGTTAGCTGGCAATTTCGAAAAGGTAAATTGACAGAAGTGAATAAAATATTTCACATCCACCTGGAAAAGAAGTCAATATTAATTATTGGTGGGTAAATATAAGATCTTTTTGTTCTGAAAAAAGGAGGTCTTCGATTGCCAATGATAGGTGACATTTCGATTAGAAATCCTTAGTGTTTAAAATATGAGGAAATTCCTTTGGTAAGTGCGTCAGCATTGGAACGGTCCAAATAAAGGATTAAATCGAAATTCAAATGATTTGAGAATTCAAATTTCAAATGAGAACTGAAGATTCGAATTTTGAATAAGAGCGCCATTTTGAAGGACGCGTGGAGATTAGCGAAACGAAGGAGGTTTGCATGTCTTAGACGTGGCGCAATGTTACAGTAGGACCGTTAGGGTCAGAGCACTATAAATAGGTATTTTCTATTAGATTTTTGATGTGTTCGTTTTATGTACTTAAAATTCTCAAACACTCAAACTACCGTAACTGAAGGGAAACGAGTCATGGAGATATCATGTACGTTGTGAACATCATGGTCTTTTATAATTTAAATACAAGTTCGTTTACATTTATTTCCAGTTTATTACACTTTTACTTTTAAAGCCTTTTCCGATTCCCTTTCATTGTCTTTATTTTATTTGCCTTTAAACACTTATTTCTCTAGAAACTTATTCGCCTTTAAACTTTTACTTTACTTCCCAGAAACTTTTACCTTTTAAAAGAATCTTTATATTCAATTATTAATAGTCAAGTTTGAATTCAAAGTCTTTATTTACACAGCCAATATATTTCCATAATCAATTCTAGAAAGTCCTTTAAAGAATTACTCGATATCATGGGTTTGAACATAAGAATCTATTATGACACATGTGTCCTAGGATCAATCTAGTCGATCCTGTAAGTAACCAATAGTAATTAGTAAAAATTGGAAGACTAGCGGTTGTTTACGAGAAATCACCGTAAACAAATTGGGACGCCCGGTGGGACAGTGTCATATTAGAAATTGTTTATTAAAAATGTGTGAAAATTGTAGATTCTAAACACATGTTGGTATATGAACCTTCGAAGTGGTAAAATAAAAGACAATAATCTATATATACCCAGAAGACAACGTACCAAAACGATGACTAATACAACCAACCAAGGCGAGGACAAAATCCCCACAAGGGCTTCAACAATCGTTTCAAGTTCGATTGATGCCTCCAGTGCCATCCCTGTGGGTAGTTCGAATACCATCCCAGTTAGTACATTAGAAGTACCATCAGGGCAAACTATTCCACACTCGGGGAGTCAATTGTATTCAACTCCTACTAGGCCTCCAGGTTTCGAACCCTTTAGGCCCAGAAATCCTCCATATGGGATGCCAACTTCGTTCATGGCAGGATTGCACAATGCATCCACTTCGTCCCAGTCAAGGTGCGGTTCAGGAATGAACCATTTGGGTACAAACTCCCAAAACTTAGGAAATTACACCCAGTTGCCTACCGTTACAACTAACAATCAAGCAGCGCTTAGGCAACAGATGGATGATAGTAACCATGACATGGTATGAGTCTTAGCCCGTGAAATGAATGCTATATTTGGTCCCTTAATTCAGAACATAAATAGAACAAACCAAGAAAATGCAGTCCAGATGTCTAGGATAGCAGATTTCTTTGGTGCCCCCGATGCGCCTATGAGACGTAGGCAAAATCTAGTGGTGATTCGAAATGAAGAACCTACAGCGAGGTTCGACCCCTAATTAGTGATCGAAGAGAAGCGTGGGGCAAGATTAAAACAGGAGGAAAATCAGATCGAACAGCCTAGACCAATAGTGGTTGTTAACAGAGACCAAAATGCAGACGAAGTTGTCCACAGGGTTAGAAATGACAATTTAGTGG
This sequence comes from Vicia sativa, assembly GCA_021764765.1. Classification (NCBI taxonomy): domain Eukaryota; kingdom Viridiplantae; phylum Streptophyta; class Magnoliopsida; order Fabales; family Fabaceae; genus Vicia; species Vicia sativa. Next base: position 208,592,625 of record CM038793.1, read on the forward strand.
CAGAAAATAATCTAACCACTATGATAGAGAATAATGGCCCAGCGGTTTAAATTCGAGGAAAGGCCAATTACACTTCTCCTATTGTAGGTTGCTTGCAAAGTTACCAGGGGCTTTAAAGTCCTAAATTCCTTCTTGGCGATACAGTGAATCAACGATAGAACACATAGCAAGATATTTAACAAGCGGAGATATATCCAATAATGAAAATCTTAGGATAAAATATTTTCCAAGTTCTCTAACAAAGAGCGCTTTTACTTGGTTCACTACCCCTAGATCTATGGATACTTGGCCTATTTGAAAAGACTCTTTCATGAGCAATTCTACATGGGTCAATCTAAAATTAGTCTGAAGGAATTAGCAAGCATTAAAAGAAAATTCACAGAACCCATAGATGACTATTTGAATAGGTTCCGATTGTTAAAATCTAGATGTTTCACAGTAGTGCCCGAACACGAGTTGGTCAAAATGGCTGCTGGAGGCCTGGATTACTCAATTCGAAAAACTGGATACACAGTACCTCGGGGACATGGCCTAATTAGCAGATAGAGTTCGACAAGTCGAAAGGTTAAAAGCTGAAAAGGCTAGGGCTAGTAAAAATCATAAGAAGGAACGAATAACTTATATAGAAGCAGAAGGGGAAAATATAGATGATTTTCAAGATTCATATGATTTCGACCAGTTCGAAATAGATCTTGCAAAATTAAAAGAAGCACCCCCTTACGCTTGCAAAGTTCTGCTTCCTTCCAATGGAAAAGACACTGTCGAAAATGAGAAGAATGAGAAATTCCCAAAGAAAATATATACTTTCGATATAACTAAATGTGATGAAATCTTTGACCTACTTGTTAAGGATGGCCAGTTAATAGTTCCTCCCAACCTTAAGATTCCTCCTTTGGAACAAAGGAAGAAGAGGGGTTTTTGTAAATATCACAACTTTTTAGGCCACAAAACCTCACAGTGTTTTCTTTTCAGGGATTTGATACAGAATGCAATCAAGGATGGCAGGCTAAAGTTTTCAGACAAAGGGAAAAACCCCATGAAAGTGGATACAGATCCGTTGCTGATGACGGAAACCAATTATGCTGAGCCTTTGGATATCAATGTGGTCAAGTTCTTTGAGAACAAGGCTCAAACGAAGGTGGAGTTGAAGAAGATGGGGCTTCGTTTTGGTTAAGAAAGAGGAGGTTCTTGATGGCCTTCAAAAGTGCTCAAAGCGAAGTTACTAAGGGAGGCGATCAGACTCTTGAAGGCCAAGGTGTTGTTGACAAGAATTTGGTGAGGCTCTTGAAGGTCTCGGTGAAATTCGAAAGGGTCGAGTGATGACCAAATCTTTGGGAGTGAACATGGTGGATTCGAGCAGCCCCGAGATGGAAGAAGTGGGCGATGTTTGGAGAAAGAAAGAACAAAGAAGAAAGCTACTTGAAGAAAGATCGAGCACTGCGAATCTGTTTCATTGTCACAAGAAGAATCGGGACAAGTTCTTTGCCCAGGTGCATCATCATTTGTAATCCCGAATTCTGCTTTGAATCGAGAGGGCCAGCGTGAGTGAGCAGTCAATTGGAGCAAGACAATCAATTGTACAAAGTCTACCCAAGGGCTGATGAGAGTCTGCTGGAGTTCATAGTTCGTTGCCACAAGATTGGTACAGAATGTCTGATTTGTCCCGAGATCTTGTGATTATGATAAGGAAATGTCCGAAGCGTTCGAAAGAGTCCCATTCGCTTCAGGTTGGGGGCGCCAAGGTGGAATGGCTTCAAATCACACTGAGGATGGCAGAACCATGCAGAGAAGGCCAGATAGTCCCTATCCTGGGGAGCGAAGAGTGTCTTTCAAATTACTTGCAGATTCCCTCGATAGGTGGCACAAGTGAAAGTGACAAGGGAAAGAGTAAATGGCGAAGCTACGATCAAGGTGGAAGGACTGCAATGGCGTATCGAACAGTTTAATTCGAATAGAAGAATCGGTGGAAAATTACAAGGAAAAACCCAATGTCGCTCTCAATGGCGCAGACACCAAAAAAAATGAAAAAATTGAAGCCTATGGAGATTGGAGAGTCTAGCACTAACAACCCAAAGTCGGTGACTCACACAGGCAAACCCCAGTGTCAAGTTATTCTCACCAAAGAAGAAAAAATAAAGCACAAAAGTTGCAAGCGAAGATTTAATGTTGAATCGAGAAAAGTCTTTCTTTAATGCTACTGTAATGTTGTGTCATATTACCTTGTGAATTTGAACATAATACAAAGGTGTGTGTTGGAGAAAAGCGAAAGAGGAGCATAGGCGGTGTGTTACTACGTAATGAATAGCGGATTGAAGAGAATGCCTTCTTGAAAGACCGACGAAGGAATGAAGAATCACAGAAACCCTTGTTCATTAGGGCTAAAGTAGAGCAACAGGGTGAACAAAGTACTAGTTAAGGCTGCTTTGTCAATTTAATGCCCAGATTCATGCTGAAAAGAATAGGGATGCAAGATTCAGACGTTCGACCTCATAACATGGTGCTCTCCAATTATGAAGGTAAAGTTGGTAAGACATTAGGGGTGATACAGGTGAATCTAACAGTTGATTCCCTTACCAGACCAACCATGTTCATGGTCATAGCTGCAAAGGCCAATTATAATTTGCTACTTGGCAGAGAATGAATCCACGAAATTGGGGCCGTGTCTTCTTCAATGCATCAAAGATTGGTATTATGGAGAGATGATGGAATAGTTGAAAATATAGAAGCTGATCAGAGTTATTATATGACATAGATTAATCATGTTGACAAGAGAAACTTACCGCCAACATAGGCCATGCAACCCACCAGGAATACTTGAACCAAATGAAAATGCCTACTATTCTCTAACACTTCGTCCCAATGGTTTTCAATGGGATGAGAACGATGTGGGATGGAAAAGTTGAGGAAGAGGGTGAGACTTGACGATGCCGCTTATTATGGTGAATCAATTACTATCGGAGGATTTACCTGTCTGGTGAGAAAAAGAAAACGCTCTAAGCAAAATACAAAACATGGCTGCACAAGCCATAGATACAAAAGCAAAAACAAAGCGAATCCAAAAAAGGGCAATTATTTAACCCACCTAATGATGGACAAACTTCCGCCAATGGATCAACGGCTAGACGCTATCTATAATCAAGAGCCATTAGGATTCGAAAAAGATCCAGAATCAACGAGTGCTAAAATGTTGGCTCAAGACCCTTTGGAGGAAGTTAATATTGGGGATGGAGTCGAAAAGAGAGTAACGTACATTAGTGCAAAACTCAGTCCCAGTTTGAAACACAAGGTGGTCGAAATGCTTAAAGCAAATAAAGATTGTTTCGCCTGGGACTACGACGAAATGCCTGGTTTAAAAAGGGAACTGGTGGAACATAGGCTTCCGATCAAGGATGGCAAGAAGCCCATCAAGTAGACGCCTAGAAGATTCGCACCAGCAATCCTTTCGAAGATAAAGGCAGAGATAGAAAGATTACTCCGTTGCAAGTTTATCAGGACCACAAGTACGTTGAATGGCTTGCTAATATAATTTCTTTATGGTTCTTTACATTTGCATAGACTTTAGGGATTTAAATATTGCCACCCAAAAGATGAATACTCTATGCCTATAGCGAAATGTTAATTGATTACGCGCTATGACTACAGTATGCTAGAGGTTATACGGATATAATCGATTTTCATTCTTGAGGATGATGTTCCCAAAATAGCTTTTGATGCCCGGCGCTTTAGGCACCTATGAATGGGTAGTAATGCCCTTCTCGTAAACAACCGCTAGTCTTCCAATTTTACTAATTACTATTGGTTACTTACAGGATCGACTAGATTGATCCTAGGACACATGTCATAATAGATTCTTATGTTCAAACCCATGATATCGAGTAATTCTTTAAAGGACTTTCTAGAATTGATTATGGAAATATACTGAATGTGTAAATAAAGACTTTGAATTCAAACTTGACTATTAATAATTGAATATAAAGATTCTTTTAAAAGGTAAAAGTTTCTGGGAAGTAAAGTAAAAGTTTAAAGGCGAATAAGTTTCTAGAGAAATAAGTGTTTAAAGGCAAATAAAATAAAGACAATGAAAGGGAATCGAAAAGGCTTTAAAAGTAAAAGTGTAATAAACTGGAAATAAATGTAAACGAACTTGTATTTAAATTATAAAAGACCATGATGTTCTAGCGCATGATATCTCCATGACTCGTTTCCCTTCAGTTACGGTAGTTTGAGTGTTTGAGAATTTTAAGTACGTAAAACAAACACACCAAAAATCTAATAGAAAACACCTATTTATAGTGCTCTGACCCTAACGATCCTACTGTAATATTGCGCCACGTCTAAGACATATAAACCTCCTCCGTTCGCTAATCTCCACGCGTCCTTCAAAATGGCACTCTTATTCAAAATTCGAATCTTCAGTTCTCATTTGAAATTAGAATTCTCAAATCATTTGAATTTCGATTTAATCCTTTATTTGGACCGTTCCAATGCTGACGCACTTACCAAAGGAATTTCCTCATATTTTAAACACTAAGGATTTCTAATCGAAATGTCACCTATCATTGGCAATCGAAGACCTCCTTTTTTCAGAACAAAAAGATCTTATATTTACCCACCAATAATTAATATTGACTTCTTTTCCAGGTGGATGTGAAATATTTTATTCACTTCTGTCAATTTACCTTTTCGAAATTGCCAGCTAACAAATTGCCCCTCAAGAACATTTATTTCGATGGATATAAAGAAATACTTGTTATTGAATATCCCATGCAATTTCGATATAGTAATGATGATCACACTGCACATGATGTGAGAGTAGGTATAAAACTTTTTGCACATGTCCAATCAGCACACCTAAACGTGCCATCATAGCAGTTTAATGATAATAATTAGTGACAACACATCATTTCCCAAGTAACAACACGTCACTTCCTAGGAAGTTGAAAAATTCACCTTTTCTCCTTTTCAATAAAATAATTACACACGTGTCCCATTACTTCCCAAAGGTCAAAACTTTCCTAACCGTTGGAGAAGCTATAAAAACACTTCATCTTCCTCATTCTGAACTTTTCCAAATCTCTCTCAGTTTTCAAAAACCCAGATTTTAAACTCTCAGTTCTTTAGACAAACCAGATTCTCACTATCAAAAAAAAACTTTTCATCTTTAACCATGTCTTCTTCAACAATGCCAGCCTCCATCTCCAAGAAATTTGGGAAGTCCAAACAAATCGCTGATTCCACCGTTAAACCGGCGAGCAAGATCATCAATCTGGACAACCAAGAGTTTATTTCAACTCCCAAACTTACCCCGGAGCAAAAAGCTATCTACGCTTCTCAGGTAATAATTCCTACCACTGTCTCTGACAAAACCCTAGGAGTTATGGGGCCTCTGATATCCACAGAGCGTTTAGAGAAAACGAAGGGATTCTTTCCCGCCTACTTTCAAACAAAACCCATTATTAACAAGTCCGTACCACTAAAACCTAAGGATAATGAGTCTGCTGCTAAGTTACCCAAAACCCTAGAAGAAACTAGTGAAGGTATAACAACAACACTTAAAAGAGACCCCTTTAACATGGATTATGTTACTGTAAACTTCAAACCCTTCCGTTCTTGCTCTACATCTGATCAATCGTATCAAACTTGGCTTACTAAGATTGAGAATAAGAAATCTCAGGAATGGGAAAACTTAGGTATCCTTAACCTGATTCGAATGTCAAAATTAGGTTTTAGCTATAGCCACCCTTTCCTATTAGCCTCTCTATACTTTTGGGATAGTACCTACAATACTTTCCATCTTCCTTGTGGGATGGTGACACCCTTCTTTGATATAGCGGCCATTACTGGGCTCTCTCCTACTGGAGAGACGTTCGACCCCAATGAGGACGCGGAAAACCTCATTGATTTCGACCTTAAACATGCTAGCTTTTCCAAATACATTGCCTTTTACCATTCAGCCGAAGAGGAAGTTTCAGAGGTTGAGCATATAGCATTCCTGGCGCTGTGGTTATCGAAATACATTTTCTGCAATAAGTCACTACAAGTGGCAAGTAGATTCATCACCTTGGCGAATCAGCTACATCACGGTCGAAGAGTCTGCATCAGCGAACTGCTGTTGTCCAGCTTGTATGAGAGCATATGTGCTACCGTGTTGAAACTGAAAACCTACAAAGCTGGCACCAATCTTCTTCTTGCTGGCCCTTTTTGGTTATTGCAACTCTGGCTGAACGCCACTTTCGAACCGTCTTTGTCAACTTCTGGGATAATTAATGAAGAACACCCTGATGTTGCGAATCGTAGCATTGAAGGAACCAGATTGCTGAAACTCACTCCCAATGATGAAAGAGAGAATTTCAAAACAATTGTCCAGTACATGATGATTTTTTCAAAGAGACATAATTTCAATTCTTCGATGGCTCCATTTGTCACTCGAAACTGTGGACCATCTTGGTTCACCATGCCTTTGGAGCAGACTATTTTGGAAACAACTATAAGAGACATCTGGAGTGCCTTTCTAACCCCCAGGCTAATTACTTCAAGAATTACCCCTGTCAGAAGTCAGGCACATATCCTTGCTTATCAGCCCAATTTCGTGGCTCGACAGTTTGGTTTATGTCAAATCCTACTTGAACCTCTTTTCGACAAGAAAAGAGAAATATGCCTGGCAGGGGTACCTTACCCTTTCAAGGAGATCGAAGCCAGACAAAAATAACATGAGGATTTTGCTGATTTTACATTAGTTTACTTTACCCCCTCCTTCTACAAGACAAAAGATTTGTATACTTGGTGGACGAACTATTATTCAAATAATATGTTTGGTACCATCAAAATCCAACAACAATTGACAACAGCTTTTTCCCTTGTGTAGGAAAATGTCCAAAAAGGTAGACTCACTCATGTCAAAGAAATTTGAGCCTTCCAAAAATACTTTGAAATTGTGTATAATCCAATGGACATACATCGAACTGTTTGTGATGCAGCAAAAACTTTAAAAGAAAAATTTGAAAAACAACTTTCAACAGTTCGATGTCCTCCTTATGTAAAACCTGAAGATAGGTATGGGTGGGCTTTTAAACATAAACCACCCAAATTTCCAAATTTACCTACTTCAGAGTTGGCTTTGGCCTTTTTTCCCCCATACCCTGGGTGGTTATATTTTAGAGAGATTTTTCGCAACTGCGAAAATGACGCCAAAAAACCTGCCCAGAGGGTAACATGGGCAAAACATGATTTATACAATTTCAAAGGGCACCTTCGCTACGACTTGTCAGCCATGTCTGTTAAATCTTGAGAATGCGAAGGTGCGAAATTGTAAGTACGTCGAAGCTCCTTCATATATTTTTACTTTGTTTTATCTGAACTGTTTCACCATTCTTTTCAATTTCGATTTAAAGTCCTTGAAGAAGGAAAGATTGTGCCTAAAGTAGCAACCTCAACTTGAAGGCCACAAACAACACCACTGAAAACCTTCCTGCTGAAGTAGATAACATTTTGAAGAAGAAGAAGAAAAAGGTAATACCTTACTTACCTCTTTATTGTTGTCGAAACTTCTTTTAAATAGATTAATCATCTTCGTCATATTTTTTAGGCAAGTGGTTTTCCCCCCAAGTCTCTCAAAAAAGCATGACGACTCAACTAGAAGATGAACCGGAGGAGGACGAAGACGTTTCGCCTCTTAAGAGAAAGAAGAAGAAGAAAACCTCACAATCTGGTCGAGCTTCTCAAATCATCAAACCCACTAGCAGCGAAGTTCCTACAACTGCTCCTCAACCCAAATCCAAAGGTCCTTCGAAACCTCCATCTTCGATGAATATAACCTCAGAACAAATCGGTAGTAATGCCACTTCTGATGGGCAGAAGGTAAATATTACTTTGATGCATTTCCTTGATAAGTTATATAACATTCTTGCATACTGATTCATGATTTTTTTTTATGCAGAGTACTCCTTCTGCCCCTGTTAATCTTCCTAACATCCAAAATCAAAATCCTACAACTTTTCCTCAGCCTGAAGGCTCCAATGAAGATGTTTTGAACAAAGGCTCATCTACTGTGGCTACCCCTGTGGGGACTGTCGAGGCTTTAGATCAGCAAGAAACTTCGCCTCCCTTGGCTGAAGTCTTAGATCACCAGGCCATTTCTCCTCCGTTGGCCAGAAATCTTGAGGCTGATGAACCAAACATAGGGGTCGAAACTCCTGTCATCAATATTCCCAGTGACTCTTCTCCAAAAAAGGTACATTCTGCTAATCAATCTGAAGAAGAGAGCGACACGAATACTGTGAGCCACTACTTTGCAGATGATAACGAAGATGAGGGAATGGAAGTAGCAGATGAAGATGAAGGGATGCCAGTCAAAGGTGCTGATGAAGAGATGGAAGTAGAAGTAGAGGTTCCTGTTCCTGTTGGAATTGTTTTTGTCAAACCAACCCCTACAGCCTTATCTGAAGAACAAAAGGAAGAGATGAAGAAGGGCAATCCCTTAAAGTACCTCAAGTTGATGCTAGCTCAACGGGGTCCTTCCTCGAGAAAAACTCAATCTGGTGATTCGAACCAATCGAAAGAGGATATGCCTCTTGCTTCTCTTGACCAACTTCTTCAGGAAGTTAATAAGACTATCTTTCAGGCCGATTTCTTCACCATCTTATGAGATAATCCTGGGGCCTATTTTTCAATGAAGGATTTGTTGTCGCGAATAGACCTCAGTATCTGTCCATCTGATGTGGCTGAGATTATTTATGATCTGCAACTCTTGCTTGATGAAGTTAATACTGCATACATCAGGACACATGGTATCGAAGCTAAAATTCGAACCAAGCAAGAAGCTTTATCCAAAGCATATGATCAGACTTCAAAGCTTACTGAAAAAGCAGAGGCTTTAGAGCTTGCAAAAAATCAAGCCAAAGATAGGCATGACATTCTGGATCGATCTATCTTATTCTGGGAATCTCAGATTGAGGAGCTCAAACAGAAAATTGAGGCTGCAAAAAATGAGCAAACAACTATGAAGTCTATTGATGATCAAGGGCTTACAGATCTGGTCTCACAAAGTCTTAAGCAAATGGAGGTGGCTGAAGGGATATACCAAGAGATTAAAGAGCTCGAAGGCATCAAAAACATGAATCAATATAGAATTAACTTGGGTAAAAGCAAACTTGCTAAGTTGAAACGAGTTGCCCCTTTTACTTCCTGGAAGTGTTAAAGAGTCTTTTATGTATTCCTGTAATTCGAACATGTCTGATTTTGGTATTTATATAATACTCTTTTGGCTCTATTTACCCTAGTATCTATTTATTCTAAAGTAATTCAAATCTCTTGCAGGTATGGTTTATACTTCTTTAAGTATTTCCCATTTACTCTTAAGATTCTCCTATCTTTTGCTAATTCCTCTATTTCATAAGCATTATTCGAAAAAGTTTTCAAAATACGAAAAGGTCCCTCCCAATGGGGTGACCATTTACCTAGTAATCTGTTCTTTTTATCCATAGGTAAAATAACTTTCCATACCAGATCATTAGTTGAAAATACCTTGTTTTTTAACTCTTTTATTATATGCTCTAGCTACTCTTTCTTTCTGTCTTCTCATAACTTCCAAAGCGTGTAGCCTATCTTCATCTACATCTACCAACTCATTCATCATCATTTCCCAGTACTGGTCAACTGGTATTTCGTTTTGTCTTTGGATTCTGACTGATTGTAGATGTATTTCAACTGGTAACACCGCGTCATGTCCAAATGTTAGTCGAAACGGAGTAGTATTCGTTGCCTCTTTAGGAGATGTTCGAGATGCCCATAGAGCTTGGTCTAGGGTTTTATGCCAATTTTTTGGTTTTCAACCTACATGCTTCTTTATCAAACCTATTATGACTTTATTGGCTGCTTCTACTTGACCATTTGCTTGGGCATAATAAGGTGTTGACGTAAACAATTTGAATCTCATTTCTTGTGCGAACTCTTGCATTTTTCGTCCTGTGAAAACTGAACCATGATCTGTTGTGATACTTTCTGGTATCCCAAATCTGTAAATAATTTGCTTCTGAATAAATTCTATAATAGCTTCTTGGTCCACCTTCACTAAAGGAATTGCTTCGACCCATTTTGTGAAATAGTCTATTCCCACAAGAATATAATTCTGTCCTTTAGATGATGTTGGTCGAATTTCACCAATTAAATCTAATGCACATCCTCTAAAAGGCCAAGGCTCAACAATCGAATGTAATTCGCTTGCTGGAGCATGTTGAATACCAGCATGAATTTGACATTCCTCACATCCTTTGGCAAATTCTATGCAGTCCTTGAGCATAGTGGACCAATACATTCCACATCTGAACAAAAGCCATTTCATTTTGTGACCTGCTTGATGTGCCCCACATGCTCCACTGTGCACACTGGACAAGGCTAAATATGCTTCGTTTTCCCCTAAAAATTTGAGTAATAGTCCCTCTGGGGTTTTCTTAAACAACTCATTTCCTATTAACACGTAGGATAATGCTCTATATTTGACTTTTCTCTCTGTATTCACTGAAGGGTTTCTCAAATAATTTACTATGGGATTCCGCCAATCCGTATATGCTAAGGCATCTATGCTTAAAACTTCAAATTCCTCCTGGCCTGCATAACCCAATTTCGAATTTTCTAAGTCTAATGGCGATAACTTTGTAGCCATTATTCTACCTCTTGTTTCTACTAGGTATTGGAGTTTTTCTTTTGATATCCTATATCCTGAAGCTATTTGAGCCAAGTCATTTGCTTCCTGATTATCAACTCTAGGAATGTGTTTTAAATCCACATATTCAAATTTCTTGATTAATCTATTAGCAATAACAAAATACATGATCAAATTTTCTTTGATACACTTGTATTCTTTAGTTATTTGTTTAATGACTAACTCTGAGTCTCCTCTGATTTCGACTCTGGTTGCCCCCAATTCCAACAAAGCTTCAAGTCCAGAAATCAATGCTTCGTACTCGGTGTCATACCCCAAATTTTGACCTAATATACCACCTTACATTTGCATCATTGCACAACTAACAGTTCAGACAGCATTAATCGGGTGTAGCATTCACAGGTCAAAATTAGGGCTTCATCAGATTTTCATCTGATTCAAGAGGAAAACAATTAGGGTTTGAGTTTTTCTCACCACATTTGATCTATCTTGATCAAATCATCAACCTCTGATCATCAGATATCCATTTTTCTCATAGATCAATCGAGGATCGACCAATTAGGGTTTTGATCGAGCATGAGTTTTCTCTGACTTTTTGAGCAAGAAATGACTTTTTTGGATAGAGATTGGTCATTATATCTTAGATACAACATCTTGAACTAATTTCTGGATTCAAAACATCACAGAAGTTTACAGACTTCATCAGTCAATTTCAGAAACATTTGATGAAATTTCATCTGCACTGAAAAGTCAAACTTTGACTTTTGGTCAACTTTTTCAAAAAAAAACTTTTTCTAAGTGTTGAAATTTCTTATTTTTTTCAAACTTCATATCATTTTTTCACCTAGTTCCAATTTGAATTGGAAAAAACTTAAAACATGAAAGTTGTAGCTTGTGAAACAAGCTTTCCAAAATGTCCAAGAACTCACAAATCCATGGAGTCTAGCTATACTTTTGAAATTGAAACATAAGGCTCCATGAACTTGATTTTCAAAATCCAAAACTTCACATTTATAGGTCATTTTGTGATTTCTTCATCTAGAAGAAATACAACCTTGCCAACTTGATTCTTGAGCTGATAAATATCAGCTAGAGGTAATAATTGAGAGATATGGATCAAGTTGTAAAAATAGCACATGGTTAAAAAAGGAAACTTCCTTTTTCTTTTGAAAAGTCTTTCTTGCCCTTTAAGGCATCTTTGAATTTCCAAAATCCTTGTACTCTTGCCTAACATTTCAGAACTATTTTCCTATAAATTGATCAACATTTCAAGTTCAAAACCACACCAAAGCATTGCAAAGTTATGCTTTCTCACTTCTTTCTTCAAAATCAAGCAACATAGTGCAAAAGTGAGCAAACTTGCAATTTTGAAATTCAGTTAAAACCATGATGAACTTTGGTGTCAAACATGTTTCAAAATCAATATTAAACTTGTTTAGAACTTAAAATCATAACAAGAACAAGCAAAAATCAGAAATCACATGCCATGCTTTCAAACTTCCAAAACTGCCATAATCATTCGAATTCATGGTTTTAATGGAACAAGTTGTGATCTAATCATCCTAACACCTTCCATGTACCTCATGTACATGATCCAGATCATTGGCAAGCAACTGTAACAGGTTTTACATCAAAATCGAGCTTCCATTTTTGAACTGTGCAGGTGAACTTGTGTAGTATAACCCAGGCAAGCTCGAAGCAAGCAAACCATTCATTTAGCTTCCATGTGAGCTGATGATGCTGTAGCAATCTACAAACAAGTTCTGGAAACACGTTTACACCTTCTTCGATCTCCACTTAAACAGGTATGAACTCGAACTGGGATATCATAATTCTTTGAACTTAAACGAAAAAACTCTTGGCCGATCTCTTTCTGCACTCATCACGATCATAAGCCCTCAAGAAAATCAAAGAATCATTAACTATGCATCATTTAATTTGAAATCTTAGTTTCTAGGGTTCTTCGTGATTCTAGAAATTCAAACATGTTAGGTTAAAAATAAATACAATTAACATCCACCTTCGTGTTCGTGATGAAAAACCGAGCAATTTTCATTTTTAATTCGTCCAATTTCGTTGAGAAACAAGGATTGTAGCTGGGTTTGAAAATTCTGAGAATCAAAGCGAAGAACAAGCTTGGCGTGTTCTTGAGTTTTTAAATTCAAATATTCAATGTTTTGTTTACGTGTTTGATCCACTAACACCAGCGCGTTTGTCCCAGTGGTAGCTAGCTCGCCCTAAGGTTTTCGCCACGTGTGCTACCCAATGGTCATGGGTTCAATCCTCTTAAGACCATTCTTTTTCAAACTTTTCCATTTTTCATGTTTTTTACAAAACTTTCACATTTTTAACCAATCAAAACTCCTCATTTTGAGGTGATTTTTGTACACTTGTCAATAAATACATCTATTTTATGATAGTGCAAAATTTTCAGAAAAAACTTTCATCGATTATATTTTAATCGAGCAGCAGCGTTACGAGCACTTTTCAAAACACCTTTTAAAGGTGAAATTTTCAAGTTTTCGAATTCCGATTCTTTTCAAAACTTTTCATAAATGAACCTCACATTTCAAAACATTTACAAAATCATTTTTCAAAACATTTCATCAAACTTACATCTTTTACCATGATCAATCCGATTTAAACGATAAAACCGAATTCGTTTTCTCTCGAATTTCTCAATCGATAATGGGCCTCCCTTACGGTGTAAGTCCCAATCCTTTTTTGTACATATTTAATTTTACTTGTACATACTCAAATCATCATTGTCAATATTCAAACATAAACAAATTTCTTTCGTTTGTTTTCATTCGTTTGTTTATACACCGATACCATTGGTATTGAAAGAAGAAGAATTATTACTGATGAAACTTCTTTTAAACCAATGGGCCTCCCTCACGGTGTAAGTCCCATAAAATTCTTTTGTGTACATAATATTTCTTTGTACATATCAAATCATTTCCAAATACATACAAAATTATCATCTATACATAATACAGATACTTTTTATACTCAATGCAGACAAACTTGATCGTTTGTTTTCACTTCACTTGTGTATACACAAACCAACATTCTTTATGTACATACCTTTTCCTTGTACATATCAAATTCTTTTCATACAAACTTTCATCTGTACATAATCTGATACTTTTTGAGATAAACTTGATCGTTCATTTCATTTTCGTATATACTGAATACCATTGGTATTGAAAGGAGCATTATTCCCTGTGAAACTGCTTTTAAACCAATGGGCCTCCCTTATGGTGTAAGTCCCAACCCCCCTATGTACATCCATCTTTCTCTGTACATAAATACTCGTTCGTGTACATATTCACTTCTTTGTACATAGTTCAAACTTGCAAATAATCAAGTTACACTCGTTTTAAATGTTCGTTTCACAGACATTTGTTTATATTTCATAAACTTCTGTAAATAAACATCATTGCATTGTTTATATTTCCTTCATAGACTCCTGTGAATACATATCACACACACACTTGTTTATACAACTGTCTAATTACAACATAACAATTAGTCTAACCAATAGGTTCCCCACAGTTGTAGCCTCCGCTTGGGCTTTATACAAGATAATTCATCTCCAGCATGAGTTTAGCCTCCGCTTGGGATTTATACAAGATAACTCTCCCCATAGAGTTTAGCCTCCTCTTAGGCTTCATATAAGAAAAACTCATTCATCTGAGTTTAGCCTCCGCTTAGGCTTCATATAAGACAACACTCCCCTGTTGAGTCAGCCTCCTCTTGGGCTTCGTTCAAAAGAACTCCTCATTGAGTTTAGCCTTCTCTTGGGCATCATACAATGAAAGAGACAGGAAATCTCTTAACAACCTCCTATTGGGCTTCCAATACAAAGAATCACCCACGATAAGATAGAACCCTGAAAGGATGGTTTCCCGGTGAAATCACTTTTAAATCCCCAGAGAGTAAAATTTCCCGGTGAAATTGCTCTTAATTCCAAAAGGATGGTTTCTCGGTGAAATCCCTTTTAACACAAAGCCAACCATACCCTATAGCTTCCTCTTGAGCTTCATACAAGGACCCTCGATGACCCTCGATGACCCTCGGAATGCCTCCTCTTGGGCTAACAATACAAGGACCCATGGGCTTCTTAAAAGCATCCCTTAATCCAATCAATTTCTCCTCGAGATTTAGACATCTATCATCTCTATGGAAGAAGTATCTCATCTATCATATCACATACAGTCAAAAACTTTTCAAACTCTTTTCAAACAAAAACATCTCTTAATTGTAAGTGGTAACGCTTGTACACTCAAGCAAAACACCCAATACTTACAGATAAAAAATTCAATCTTTTTCAAACATCTTTCTTGAACATGTAAGTGGTAACGCTTGTACACTCAAGCAAAACACCTAATACTAGCATAAGTGGGAACTACGATTGCTCTGACTTTCTCAACATCCCTTTGAGAATACGTAGGCACAAGGTCTCATCCTTGCCGAGCAAATTTCTTTCTCCCTCAGACCAAACAAACCATAGATCCCTGTAGATCCGAGCTACAAATGCTCTGATTCCCACTAAGGGATATGTATGCAGAAGATCCACAGATCTTTGCGAGCACAATAATAACAAACACTAGGATCCCACATAATCTATCTTTCTTAAAATCCCAAAGGAGAAACTTTCCCAATCATAGAAATAGCAATTAAAACACACAAACATATCAAACATATTCATATATAAAGCTATAGATAACTATATATATTTAGGGTGCTCCATCTATTCCTTTATATAACAATCCCCTTACTCGAATCTCCCCGATGTGTTGCGTCTAGTTTACGCTAGTCATTCATACCAATATCAATTGAGGGTATTCTGACTTTCCCTTTTTCATAATCATTAAATCATCTTTCTTGTGTTGAAAATAATAAAGCTTGATGCTCATGCATCTTTATAAACAAATCAAAAGAGTAAATCGTTTGAGCGGAGAATTTGAATTCACGTTCAAATCCTCTAGCGCGTCACCTTTGCGAATAGGAAAAATGGCGACTCTGTGAAGTCGCTAAAACTTTGATTTTCAAAAAAAAAGTGACTCGCTCGAGCACCAAGCTTTTGTTTTCAAAAAAAAAGAAAAGAAAGGGATAAGCTTTCATATTATGCATATATCTTTTTCTTTATTGTGTGTTTTAGATTTCATCTGATGGAAAGAAATCTTAACCCGGATTTAAGAAACATTTTTAAGATCTAGGTGGAGGTATTAATACATGAGAAGTTCAATGCTTACGAAGTTAATATCTCCCGCTCAGTGGAGGTTGTCTTGGGGGTATTGTGTTTAGCAAGTATTTGCGAAGACATTTTGCTTTCAAGGGAACTCGAGAAGCTGAGTGGGCTGTAGAACACATAACCCATCCTGGCCATTTAGGATGTAGTGCAGAGATTATTCAGGTGTAAGCCTAGAGTAATTTTCATGCGAGACTACGATCAGGCGAGTTTCTCTTGAAAAATATTATTGGACCATCGAGTATTCAACAAATCCGATAATATTTCAAAGAGGAGTGTTGAGCCTGTATTATCAGTAGAACCCGTTTCACAGATGAATAAGCCCTTAGAACTTAACCACGTTGATTCTTATCGTTGGCTTCATGCTCGTGACTTCGAACGCTTGCCCGTGTGTATAACTACTAACCATGTTTGTCGCATTCATGCATGCATTCATTCATTCAGAAGAAAAAAAAACTTCATTTCTCTTCCCATATCCAAAGAATTTAGAGATTTTTCTTTGTAAAATATTTTAGGTTAGAGTGATGGATGTCAGAGGAAGATTCACCAAAAGATACGTTTAGAATTCTGCGTAGGAAAGTTGAAAGGTTAGCATCCTTGGTAGAAGATCCCTCGGTTTGAGCTATGGAACTCTTTTAACTCTTACGAGCATAACGTTGATGAAGGACTTCTCAAAACTTTCGTTCGATTTCGATCGATCTATCATTGTTTCACTTTCCATGATTATCAATTGATGCCTACTTTGGAAGATGCGCGCATATCCTAGGTATCTCGATGTCGGACAAAGTGCCTTTCAATGGTTTGGAAGCCATTCCCAAGTCACCATCATTGCAACGATGACTCACTTAAAGAAATCGAGATAGACAAAACCCTAACTACGGAGGAAAACTCTTGGGGTGACTTCAAAGTTCCTAATGGAAAGGCTCTTAAATTCTCTGCAATTTGGTAGTATGGTAGCCTTTGAAGCTATTTTAGCTTTACTCCTCTATGGATTGGTGTTATTTCCCAACGTCCTAAATTTCGTTGATATCAACGCCATAAGGATCTTTCAGATTGGAAATCCCGTTCCCACCTTGCTTGGTGACACGTACGTCTCTATTCATCACAGGAATCGTCAAGGAGACGAAACTATCGTGTGTTGTGTACCTCTATTTTTCAAATGGATTACCTCACATTTGCCTAAATCTCCCATCTTCCGCGAAAACAAAGAAGAGTGGCATTGGTCTCGAAGACTCATGTCTCTTACAAACGACGATATCCATTGGTATACCTTGGCAGACAATGAGATGGAAATCATTGAGAGTGGAGAATGCCAGCGTACCTCTCATCGATGCGAAAGGAGGAATCAACTACAACCCTTTCTGGCGAGGCGTCAACTCGGATACACAAACTCTAGTAAACCTCTTGGTTTCCTTGAAAGTTACTTCTATCACGAAGGAGAGATTCCCAAGGATTGAAAGCTAGGATGATCAAAGCTTGGCATCACATCGAAGGAAAGAAAAGGGAAGGCAAAAATTGTGTAGCCATGAAACCTACACTTCTTGGGTAAAGAAAGCGAAGGAATTTGAATGCCTTACGCTTATGAGGATCCCATGTTCTCAATCGCTTCCAAATCAACAAATTTTCCGTCGAGTGTGGAGAATACCAAGAAGCCTTGACCAAAATAAGGTTTGAGAAAGAAGCTTTGGAAAACAAATTCCTTAAGACTAATCTTGAGAATGAGAAGCTCAAGCAAGTCAAAGATCATGAAAAGAAGCTTTACTTCGGGATGAATGGCTCATGGAGAAAGATGAGAAGATTCTCCAAAGGATAACGCAATCGGAGATCGTCAAAGAAAGGAAAACAAAGCTTGAGGAAATGACAACCAGCGATCCTGCTCCCAACGAGTGGAAGAGAGTCATCCAAGCTAAAAGCGAAAAGTGAACTAAAAGCTCGCTATGGAAAGGAAATCACGAAGTTGAAGCTGCATCAAGCCTTTGGATCTTCATCCGACGAAGACGTTTAATTAGTTCAATTTAGTTTGTAATTTTATCATTTAATTTATCATTTGTGTGAGCAATGCTCCAACAAAAAACAATATTGTTGTAATCTTCTTCCATTTAATCAATAAATGTGTGTTTTTTTTTCCATCCAAATATTTGCCAGAAATATCTCTTTTAGCATTAAATTCTTTGGAAATTTCTTTTCTTTACAATCATAATCATGCATCATACTTTGCATTTAAGTCTATTGTCTAGAGTCTGATCCTTAAACAGTTTCATGCTCAAACAGCTTGAACAGGTTGAGCAACTTGAACAGTTTAAACAGATTAAACAGATAGGAAAAGATCGTCAAGCTGTCGCGTCTTAGAGTTTCTCGACCGCGTCCACAGCCAACTCGAACATACGATACAAGATCAAAAAGAAGAAAAGTAATGGAAGGATTTGAGCAAGAGAACGTTGAACTCCATAGCACGGTAACAACATTGCAAGAAGAAGTGGAGAGACTCACATCTTTGGTCAACTCATTTGCCGGTAAAAGTCAACAAGCGACATCGGCGGTCAAAACCAAGCAACTTGAGAGGATACTACTACTCGGTTTCGGTATCGCGATCGGTAGTTCACCTTCGGTATGCGAAGGCTATCCATGGGGCATGCCTTTCAACTTTGGCATCGGATTTCGCCAACCGACTTCTCAAACAACCTCGCTTGAAATACCTACTGCGGCAAAACTCTACATTTACTACGCAGCGTGGGTAACTCTTCCAGTAACAATGCGGTTTCTCAACCGATCATGGCGAACTCGACTTCGTAGTACACACTACCTTAGGCGAAGAAGTTCATCATACTCAGGTAACTCAAATCCACGTGGTTCAATGGAAAATCTCCGAGAACAACTCCTCAAAATGCGACTTGAGATAAAAACAATTCGTGGGAAGAATTGTTTGGGAAAAACGAGATCGTGCTTAGTTCCTCGCGTAAGAATACCCATAAAATTCAAAGTCCCGATTTTGAAAAGTACAAAAGAAACTCCTGTCCACAAAGTCATCTCACGATGTATGCCGGAAAATGTCTACATACAACGAATCATCGATTGTTAATCCACTACTTCCAAGATAGTCTGGTGCCTTGAAGTGGTACATGGGTTTAAAACAAATATCAAATATTAGGTGAAGCCTTTGTCCGCAATACAAGTTCAACTTGGATATGGCTCTATAATCCGCTCCATGTCTTCAATATCATGGAGGAAATTGCGTCAACCCACCATTGGAAGAGGAGATGACTAAGGTATTCTTGAATACTCTAGGCTCATTCTACTATGAGCGAATGATCGCTAGCTCTCGGAGATTTCACCGAGATGGTAAGCATGGGAATGCGATTAGAAGAGGGTTGAGCCGGGCGCGACCAAGGCGAGGATCTTCTAGTGGAACAAAGAAGGTTGGAACCGATTTTCAAGGAAAAAGAGCATGCCATAGGAATGGTATCGAGAAACCACGTGATTCAAAACGACGGTGTTTCAACACAAATCAAACACGGTTGCTCCAATCCAATTCCAACAAAATCAACAAAATCAACAATCTGAAGGCTCGTTAGCAATCAATCGCCTCGGGTATGCAATTCGACCCAATAGAAATTTACCTGAATCAAAAAACAAAGTCACCACCTCCGCCCTTTTCACCATCACCAAGGTGACCTTGAGCATTGTATAACATTAAAGGCGGATGAGATTAGTGAGATCTAATCTTCTTTCCTTGAAATACAAGTCGAAGCCAATCCGCTTTCCAACTCGGTGAGTTTGATCGAGGACGTAAACACGATCGGAGGAAACTTGATGCATCTCCATGAAGCATACAATACAATGAGCACCTTCGCTAAGCACAATTACAGCGACACATCTGCTCCAAGAATATTCAAGGATGTTCCACCATAAGCGGATATCCGCATTTGTTGAACATCGGTGACCTCGGATCTACGAAAGCAGAGATGACCATGGCGTAAATACAATGCAACCGATAGAATGCAACCACGATAGAGGATGGGAAGGAGAAACCCATGCCTACTCTTCCACTAATGTCAATATAGCAAATCGGACGAGTAACACGAAGTGGGCGAGTGCACACTCCATGCCACCAAGACCGCTGCGGTTCCGTTGTCAGGCAAAATCCGGTTAACATATCTTGAGAATCACGCGATTCTAGTTGTTAACGAGCACAAATGTTGGTCCTCTGATAGAGCCAGCGTCAGCGCGATTTTGATGAGATCTTGAAGTTAATCAAAAAGCGAATACGAGTCGTGGATCGGTGATGCAGACTCCTTCAAGATTTCAATCTTGTCTCTACTCCTCGACTCCGAAGCTCACGAGAAGCTTTGATGAGTACTAGACCGGGCTTATGTGGATCACGATGTGACTACTGAGACCGGTTTGGAGGATCGTCTCCAACATAACGACTTGCAATAATCTAAGCTTGATGACGAGGAACTTCGAATAAGGAAAGATCACAACTTGGCCTTCACATCTCAATGATCGCCAATCATTCCTGTCCAATGTATTGGTATATCTGGTTCATCTTTGAGCGTAATGCGAAGGCGACACTCGCTCGTTTGGCTTACAAAGGGACGCCAATGAAGTTCAATGATATAATAGTAAGAGCTTTCGATGGATCAAGAAAGTCAGTTATTGGGGAAGTTGATCTCCCGATGACAATTGGCCCGCACACTTTCCAAATTACTTTCCAAGTTATGGACGTACCGGTACTTCGATTGTCTACTAGGAAGACCTTGGATCCACGAGGCGGGAGCGATAACTACTCTCCATCGAAATTAAAATTCACGATAAATGGAAAGTTGGTGACTATCAGTGGTGAACAAGCTTTGCTTGTAAGCCATTTGTCCAGTTTCTCTTTCATCACCGCTAATGACATTGAAGGAACACGTCTCCTCGAACATCCATTAGAAGATGAATCTACCAGCAAAAACAAATCATCTATCTCTTAAAAAAGCTGCACAAATGGTGAAAGATGGCAGAAGGTTGGGGACATGTAATCAAACACATCAAGAAACGAAACAAAAGCGGACTCGGGTTCACACCCGTATTCTCCAAAGATAAGCAAAAGGTTGAAACACTTCGTCCAATCAAAGAAGTTTTCAGCGGTGGGAACTTCTTAAACCTGTTCTCCAAGAGGTTGGTGTTGTAACCATTGAAGAGGATAAAGGCGATACCTCGAATCGAAGAGTGGAACACTTATTTACCACGAATATGTGTAAGAAGGATTGCGTACCAATGATCAATTCGAAAACATGTTCTGCAAAGGCATGAAAATCCACATCCTTAAGTTTGGGATACCTTGGGAGAACCGCGGTAAATTTGACTACATGGTAAAGTATCTGCTTGAAAGCTCAAAAATCAGAATCGAAGATATCCAACCCACAGGATGGGGTGATTCTTTTGATTATCCTAGTCAAACAGAAGAGGTATACTCGTCTTCTCAGTCTAATTAGCCAATCGAGATCCCCAATGAAGATCTCTGCTTCAACACACCTATGGAATTCACTAAACCAGATCCTGGTTACCTCTACATCAACATGATCCTTTGAAGATCAAGAGCACGATTCGGGATACGATTTGGAAAGTGTCGCCGACAACGAGTCTCTTCACTCAGAAGATTGGAGGATACATCCCCAAAATTCAACACAAAGATCAACAGGAAGCACATATGCTACATCTCATACTTCCCGATCATTATCAAGAAGATTGCTTGACACAAAAGGCAAAGCTATCGTCGAGTCTTCAAAGCTGCGACAACAAAAATACTCAAGGTTAAACCAAGCGGAAAATTACAGTACCTTGACTTCCAAGGAGTTCGTCCTCTTGAAACCCGTTGAAGTTCGGACTAATGTTCATAGCTCTAAGTAGTTTATCTTTGCTTTTGTTTTGAACTCTCACTTCGCCCAAAGTGTAGAGATGTTTTATAGGGTTTTAGCTTCTAAATAATTTCTCTTCGTCTTGCCCAAGGCGAATGAGTTTGTGTTTTAGGGCTCTGTTTCATAGTGTGAATTATAAATAAAACGCGTTGTTTTGTTTCTACACTGTGTGTTTATTTTCATTTTACCCTTTCTTGGAAATGAAAATCCTAAAAAACACATAAATAAAAAAAATCTTCAAAAAAAAATTATTAATCTGCATACACTTTCACGTTGACTTTTTCTCAAAAAAAAAATGATGACAAAGAGTTAATTAATCAAATATGCAGATTAACAAATGGATAAATCCATTGAAAGCAATAACTCTATGCTCTTTCCCAACTTTGAAATCACAATGAAGTCGAGGAAGAAGTTGAAGAAGAGATCCCAGATGAAATTTCTAGAAAAGCACGAGGAAGGATCATTCACCTCATAAAGAACCTCTAGAAGCAATCAATTTGGGTTACGAGGAAGATAGAAAAAGTAAATATCGGAGCTTCACTCAGCAGTGTCAAAAGCAAGCGATAAATCTTCTCAAAGAATATGTTGATGTGTTCGCTTGGTCCTACCGGGACATGCGAGTTAGATACCGACATCGTGGAGCATCACTGCCGTTAAAACAGTGCTGCGGTTAAACAAAAACTAAGGAGAGTTCACCACGAAATGGTGATAACATCAAAAGATCGTCCGAAGATGGTCATCACTTACAAAGGCGGCAAATCGCCATTTGCTCTGCATGGGTATCGTACTTGATCGCACTTCAGAGGCGACTCCTTTTCTTTAGTATCTGGCATGGGCAGTGCTCCCGTAGAAGTTGAGATCCCATCAATGAGAGTTCTCATGGAAACTAAGCTATCGAGGCGAATGGTGTCAAAGCGAATCGACCAATGAACTTAATTGAAGAAAAGCGCCTGACCGCTCTGTGTCATGGACAAGTATATCAAAGAAGAATGAAGAAAGCTTTCGACAAGAAGGTCCGACCTCGTGAATTCCGAGAAGGCGACCTTGTGCTTAAAAAGATTTTGTCTTTTCAACCAGATTCTAGGGGCAAATGGACTCCTAATTACGAAGGCCTATACATCGTCAAAAGAAGCTTTTCTGGCGGTGCTATGACTCTCACAACCATGGACGGTGATGAACTCCCGCATCCAGTGAATCTTGATGCGGTCAAAAAATACTTTGTCTAAAAAAAACAAAGAACAGCTCGGTAAGTCGAAAACCGAAAAGGCGGCTTAGGCAAAAATTAGCGTCTCGGTGGATTGAAAACCTGAAAAGGCGGTCGAGGCAAAAATTAGAGACAATAAACAAAAAATATCCTGATAGATTGAAAACACGAAAGGGCGATCTAGGCAAAAACAAGGATACACAAAAATGACAAAGTAGCGCAAGCAGTCCGTGCCCGTCACTCGAAGAATTTTCCATCAACGGATCTTCAATTAACTTTTTGAGCGACAAACAGTTGTTGAATTCAAAGTTGTTAGGGATAATAGCGGTTATTTGCTTTCAATGTAGCCTTTTCCCAATAAATTATCATTTCCAACTCTTGTAAATAGCTCATGGAATCACGCATTTGGCTGATTACCATTATATTCAATAAAATTTGAGCCTTGTACTTTTTGTTTGCAATTCCTACTTTATTCTGTTTTGCAAAATAACGCTTTTATTGTGAAAATCACTTTTTGAAACTAAAATGTTTTAAATGAATTTTTACTTCAAAATTTTTGAAACAAAAGCAAAAATTTTCCTTTGAACTATGGACACAGAAAGAACTTCATTTTCTCCGTAAGTGTTTCAATCTCCGAAGGATAAAAAACAACTGCTACAGAAGTCTTATCCTAAGCAGAAATCATCAAAGGACGATATTCTTATCCCAAAAAGAATCCCCAGCCAAGTTGCCAATGAAATTGCCTTTCTCAGAAAGTTTAAAGCATGCAACTCAAATTCTTCATCGATGAATACGCACCATTCTTGCAACTTCCACAGTATTTGTTCGAACTGTGACGTGGTCCTTTTCCCAGATATCTCTTTAGTGTCTTTGTCAAAATATTGTTAGCATGCATATAACATTCATGACATTCATACATAATAGCATCATTTATGCATTTTTGCATCCCTCGAAATGTTTGCTTCCATATCACTGGTATAAGTCACGCTTACTCATGTAAGTACAAGTCTGTCCCCAGTAGAATATCTCCAAATAGAAAAAATACATCTTTTTCCCCAACGGAGTATTCCCAAGCAGAGAAATACATTTTCTTCTCTCCACCACATTCCCCAGCTGAGATCATTCCTCATTGGGAATAATGTCTTGATTGATTTTTTCTTTCCAGTTCGTTCCTGGATAGAACACTGTGTATAATCAACAAAGCAATAAGCAATAACCTCATCGTTTGAGCCGTTTAGTTTCATTCCTAAACTTGTCATGAAAATTTGTCTTCTCAACAAGGTCAAAATTGTGATTGTATGAGAAATTCAAAAATCCCCAACAGTTGTCTTTATCTAAAGGAAAACACATGCCTTCAATCAAAAAGCCGCATCTCCTCGAAGAGAAATCCTCGGCAAGATTTTTATCCAAGAAAATAGAAACTCATTTGAGTTCTGTTTCTCCCACTATCTGTTATTCACAAGGCTGAATAATCGACCAAATCTTTCGAAGATTTTCCTTGTTATAGTTATCACTTTGCTGATAATTGGTAATATCTTCACAACTCATTTGAGTTCTGTTTCTCCCACTGTCTGTTATTCACAAGGCTGAATAATCGACCAAATCTTTCGAAGATTTACCTTGTTATAGTTATCACTTTGCTGATAATTGGTAATATCTTCACATCTCATTTTGAGATCTGTTTCATCATTTTGTCTATTATTCACGAGGCTGAATACTCAGTGTTTTTCTCAAAGAATTACCTTGTTATAGTTATCACTTCGCTGATAATTGGTAATATCTTCTAAAACTCATTACCCTAAAATATCACAAGGCTGATAATTGGTAATATCCTTTTCACTTACCTTAAACATTGTCACAAGGGTGACAGAAGGTAATCTCTTTGTTTCCCAAAGTGAAACAGATATTCACATATTTTGTGAATCATTCTTTCCCCAGCAGGGACGTATTCACAAAATTTTTTCCCCGTCATGTCATTTCTTTGATATTTCTCTGGGTGAAACTTTTTTTCAATCATTTTGCATCATTTGCATTTTTGGTATCTTAGGTCCAAATTTGCGTATTCTGATATTTAAGTCTCTTTACACCTATCAAAACGAAGATATTCATATTCATCTCTCAGGTTAAAGAAACTTAAATAGGGGCATCTGTCATACCCCAAATTTTGACCTAATATACCACCTTGCATCATTGCACACTATGATTTAGACAGCATTAATCGGGTGTAGCATTCACGAGTCAAAATTAGGGCTTCATCGATTTTCATCGATTCAAGAGGCAAACAATTAGGGTTTGAGTTTTCTCACCTCATTTGATCTATCTTGATCAAATCATCAACCTCGATCATCGGATATCCATTTTCTCATAGATCAATCGAGATCGACCAATTAGGGTTTTGATCGAGCATGAGTTTTCTCGACTTTTGAGCAAGAAATGACTTTTTGGATAGAGATTGGTCATTATATCTTAGATACAACATATTGACCTAATTTCTGGATTCAAAACATCATAGAAGTTTACAGACTTCATCAGTCAATTTCAGAAACATCTGATGAAATTTCATCTGCACTAAAAAGTCAAACTTTGACTTTTGGTCAACTTTTTCAAAACAAAACTTTTTCAATCATCAAAATACTTCAAATGATCCATCATGATCATAAAAAATAAAAGAATTTGAAAAGGTCAACAAAAAGTCAAAAGTTTTCATACTTAGAAAATTTTCTAAGTGTTGAAATTTCTTATTTTTTTCAAACTTCATGCCATTTTTTCACCTAGTTCCAATTTGAATTGGAAAAAACTCAAAACATGAAAGTTGTAGCTTGTGAAACAAGCTTTCCAAAATGTCAAGAACTCACAAATCCATGGAGTCTAGCTATACTTTTGAAATTGAAACATAAGGCTCCATGAACTTGATTTTCAAAATCAAAACTTCACATTTATAGGTCATTTTGTGATTTCTTCATCTAGAAGCAATACAACCTTGCCAACTTGATTCTTGAGCTGATAAATATCAGCTAGAGGTAATAATTGAGAGATATGGATCAAGTTGTAAAAATAGCACATGGTTAAAAAAGGAAACTTCCTTTTTCTTTTGAAAAGTCTTTCTTGCCCTTTAAGGCATCTTTGAATTTCCAAAAGCCTTGTACTCTTGCCTAACATTTCAGAACTATTTGCCTATAAATTGATCAACATTTCAAGTTCAAAACCACACCAAAGCATTGCAAAGTTATGCTTTCTCACTTCTTTCTTCAAAATCAAGCAACATAGTGCAAAGTGAGCAAACTTGCAATTTTGAAATTGATTAAAACCATGATGAACTTTGGTGTCAAACATGTTTCAAAATCAATATTAAACTTGTTTAGAACTTAAAATCATAACAAGAACAAGCAAAAATCAGAAATCACATGCCATGCTTTCAAACTTCCAAAACTGCCATAATCATTCGAATTCATGGTTTTAATGGAACAAGTTGTGATCTAATCATCCTAACACCTTCCATGTACCTCATGTACATGATCCAGATCATTGGCAAGCAACTGTAACAGGTTTTACATCAAAATTGAGCTTCCATTTTTGAACTGTGCAGGTGAACTTGTGTAGTATAACCCAGGCAAGCTCGAAGCAAGCAAACCATTCATTTAGCTTCCATGTGAGCTGATGATGCTGTAGCAATCTACAAACAAGTTCTGGAAACACGTTTACACCTTCTTCGATCTCCACTTAAACAGGTATGAACTCGAACTGGGATATCATAATTCTTTGAACTTAAACGAAAAAACTCTTGGCCGATCTCTTTCTGCACTCATCACGATCATAAGCCCTCAAGAAAATCAAAGAATCATTAACTATGCATCATTTAATTTGAAATCTTAGTTTCTAGGGTTCTTCGTGATTCTAGAAATTCAAACATGTTAGGTTAAAAATAAATACAATTAACATCCACCTTCGTGTTCGTGATGAAAAACCGAGCAATTTTCATTTTTACTTCGTCCAATTTCGTTGAGAAACAAGGATTGTAGCTGGGTTTGAAAATTCTGAGAATCAAAACGAAGAACAAGCTTCGCGCGTGTTCTTGAGTTTTTTTTAAATTCAAATATTCCAATGTTTTGTTTACGTGTTTCGATCCACTAACACCAGCGTTTGTCCCAGTGGTAGCTAGCTCGCCCTTAAGGTTTTACGTGTGCTACCCAATGGTCATGGGTTCAATCCCTCTCAAGACCATTCTTTTTCAAACTTTTCCATTTTTTCATGTTTTTTTTACAAAACTTTCACATTTTTTTAACCAATCAAAACTCCTCATTTTGAGGTGATTTTTTGTACACTTGTCAATAAATACATCTATTTTATGATAGTGCAAAAATTTTCAGAAAAAACTTTCATCTGATTATATTTTAATCGAGCCGAAAACGACGTTCTGAGCACTTTTTCAAAACACCTTTTAAAGGTGAAATTTTCAAGTTTTCGACTTCCGATTCTTTTCAAAACTTTTCATAAATGAATCTCACATTTCAAAACATTTTCAAAATCATTTTTCAAAACATTTCATCAAACTTACATCTTTTACCATGATCGATCCGATTTAAACGATAAAACCGAATTCGTTTTCTCTCGAATTTCTCAATCGATCATGGGCCTCCCTTACGGTGTAAGTCCCAATCCTTTTTGTACATATTTAATTTTACTTGTACATACTCAAATCATCATTGTCAATATTCAAACATAAACAAATTTCTTTCGTTTGTTTTCATTCTTTTGTTTATACACCGATACCATTGGTATTGAAAGAAGAAGAATTATTACTGATGAAACTTCTTTTAAACCAATGGGCCTCCCTCACGGTGTAAGTCCCATAACATTGTTTTGTGTACATAATATTTCTTTGTACATATCAAATCATTTCCAAATACATACAAAATTTTCATCTGTACATAACACAGATACTTTTTATACTCAAGTACAGACAAACTTCGATCGTTTGTTTTTCACTTCACTTGTGTATACACAAACCAACATTCTTTATGTACATACCTTTTCCTTGTACATATCAAATTCTTTTCATACAAACTTTCATCTGTACATAATACATATACTTTTTACAGATAAACTTCGATCGTTCATTTGTTTATCCGTATATACCATTGGTATTGAAAGGAGCATTATTCCCTGTGAAACTGCTTTTAAACCAATGGGCCTCCCTTATGGTGTAAGTCCCAACCCCCCTATGTACATCCATCTTTCTCTGTACATAAATACTCGTTCGTGTACATATTCACTTCTTTGTACATAGTTCAAACTTGCAAATAATCAAGTTACACTCGTTTTAAACGTTCGTTTCACAGACATTTGTTTATATTTCATAAACTTCTGTAAATAAACATCATTGCATTGTTTATATTTCCTTCATAAACTCCTGTGAATACATATCACACACACACACTTGTTTATACAACTGTCTAATTACAACATAACAATTAGTCTAACCAATAGGTTCCCCACAGTTGTAGCCTCCGCTTGGGCTTTATACAAGATAATTCATCTCCAGCATGAGTTTAGCCTCCGCTTGGGCTTTATACAAGATAACTCTCCCCACAGAGTTTAGCCTCCTCTTAGGCTTCATATAAGAAAAACTCATTCATCTGAGTTTAGCCTCCGCTTAGGCTTCATATAAGACAACACTCCCCTGTTGAGTCAGCCTCCTCTTGGGCTTCGTTCAAAAGAACTCCTCATTGAGTTTAGCCTTCTCTTGGGCATCATACAATGAAAGAGACAGGAAATCTCTTAACAGCCTCCTATTGGGCTTCCAATACAAAGAATCACCCGCTAAGATAGAACCACGAAAGGATGGTTTCCGGTGAAATCACTTTTAAATCCCGAGTAAAATTTCCGGTGAAATTGCTCTTAATTCAAAGGATGGTTTCTCGGTGAAATCCTTTTAACACAAAGCCACCATACCCTATAGCTTCCTCTTGAGCTTCATACAAGGACCCTCGATGACCCTCAGAATGCCTCCTCTTGGGCTAACAATACAAGGACCCATGGGCTTCTTAAAAGCATCCCTTAATCCAATCAATTTCTCCTCGAGATTTAGACATCTATCATCTCTATGGAAGAAGTATCTCATCTATCATATCACATACAGTCAAAAACTTTTCAAACTCTTTTCAAACTCTTTTCAAACAAAAACATCTCTTAATTGTAAGTGGTAACGCTTGTACACTCAAGCAAAACACCCAATACTTAGAGTTAAAAGATTCAATTTTTCAAACATCTTTCTTAAACATGTAAGTGGTAGCGCTTGTACACTCAAGCAAAACACCTAATACTTCGACGAAGATTTTAATCAATCAAACTTTTCAAAATGTATGTGATGAAATAGATTATATACATTTTTCATTAAGATGACATTTATGCATCTCTTACTAACATCCGTTGCTTTCCACTAGCATAAGTGGGAACTACGATTGCTCTGACTTTCTCAATATCCCTTTGAGAATACGTAGGCACAAGGTCTCATCCTTACTGAGCAAATTTCATTCTCCCTCAGATCAAACAAACCATAGATCCCTGTAGATCCGAGCTACAAATGCTCTGATTCCCACTAAGGGATATGTATGCAGAAGATCCACAGATCTTTGCGAGCACAATAATAACAAACATTAGGATCCCACATAATCTATCTTTCTTAAAATCCCAAAGGAGAAACTTTCCCAATCATAGAAATAGCAATTAAAACACACAAACATATCAAACATATTCATATATAAAGCTATAGATAACTATATATATTTAGGGTGCTCCATCTATTCCCTTTATATAACAATCCCCCTTACTCAGAATCTCCCCAATGCGTTGCGTCTAGTTTACGCTAGTCGTTACGCATACCAATATCAATTGAGGGTATTACAACTTTCCCCTTTTTCATAATCATTAAATCATCTTTCTTGTGTTGAAAATAATAAAGCTTGATGCTCGCGGCACCTTTATAAACAAATCAAAAGAGTAAATCGTTTCGAGCCAGAGAATTTGAATTCACGTTCGAATGCTCTAGCGCGTCACCTTTTAACGCGAACACTCGGCTTCATTGTTCGAACACAGAGGGCCTTCCAACTTGTACTTGAACTTTGTTGGAATTCCTTCAGGCGAAATAATACATATTCCAACACCACTTCCACTTTTGTGTGTTGATCCATCGAAATATAATTTCCATGGCTGGATCTCAACATAGTCTATCTGAAATTCTCATTCACGGGTGGTCAACAATGAAATCAAACAACTGTTTTCATAGCTGTAAAGGCTTGAAGGCAAATTATATTCGATGGCGCCAGCATTTACCAATCCTGCTGTGCATGATTGGTTTTGACAACATATGTTTAATGACATCAAAGTGAGACGAAACATAAACATCAACGGGTTTAATATAATACTTGAGTTTTGTACAAGAGAAATACATGCAAAGACATAGTTTTTCTATACTATTATACCGAGTCTCTACTTTATTTAAGACCCTACTAATATAATAGATGGCTCTTTCAACGCCATCTTCGTTTTCCTGGGCCAACATACTACCATATACAGTCGCATTGGCCTATCTTTAGAAGGGGCTGCTAGGATCGGAGGGTGCATCAGGTAAGTCTTGATCTTTTCCAATTCCTCTTGATGTTGTTCCGTCCATTCGGAACTCTCTTGATTTATATGCAGCAATGGAGAGAAAGCTTGGGTTCTGTAATACGGTGAACTGACTTTGAGATTTTGTTTTGCTTTTTATCGCAAATGTTGCGGATAGCAAGAGTCGCCACCGACTTTTCTTTAATCCAATTAAGGGAAGGTGAAAAAAACAGGAAAAGACCTTCGTTAGATTCTGAGTAAGGGAGAAGGTTATGAAAAGGGAAGGTATTAGCACCCCTTTCCATCCGTAGTTATCTACGGGCTCTTAGTTGCTCTTAGATCACTTTAAAAAATTGTGCTTTCTGTGTGTTTGAAAAAAAAGTTTTGAAAAGGCATTTCGCTTTGACTTTGTAATGATTCATGTAGGAATGTATACAAAGTGTTCGGAAATGTTTCGTTTTGAAAAGAGTTTGAACTTTGACAAAAGTGTGAGGTGCAAAAAGTATTTTGATAGAGCAAGCAACTAAAAGTCTTATTACCTACTTAGAATTGGTCATTTTCGTGTTATTTTACGTTCCTTTAGAATAGCGCTATCCATACCATTAGTTGATAGGTAACCCTATTCGTTGGATGTAAGCGGGACATTCGAAGGCACATCGTATGGTCATAGAAAGCAACTTGTAGGAAGTATCCTAGCACATTCGAAGGGACTATCATCATTTTTCATAGGCGACAATCGAGGGTCAAGATCATGCATTCGGAGGCGACATCGTGGGTCTTATGATCTTTGTATCGAAGGGACTATGATGATTTGTTTTGAAGGCAACGGTGCTAGAATACCTCTACGTTCGAGGGACATGGCCATTTGAATTCGTAAAGGCAACGAGAGAGAATTACCCTAAGGGGTGCATGTGTGAAAAGAGTGTGCTGATTTCAGGTATTTTATCTTGAAAATTAGAGTGAGCTATGTCTGATTTTGTCTTGCCATACACGCCTAATTACTAACAGTTTATAGGGTGCGGAAATTAAAATGCGGAAATATAAAGTGCGGAAAGATAAATCCTACGCTATTACATGGCTTTGGGGAAGATACATAATTTGAAATGCGGAAAATAAAAGCCCTAATTAAACTATTACATCCCATAGGCAATTACGTAATATGAAAAGAAAGCGATAAAAATTGTCCGAAACGGGATAACCTGTGAAAAGATGAAAAATCGGGAAATACGAGGAAATCGAATAAGAGGAAAATGTTAGTAAAAATAATAATTTTTGAATGAGAAAAAGTTTTCATGCTAGAAATAACATTAATATGCTAAAATAATTTTTTGGGATTTTTTGGAGTTAATTTAATAATTAAAAATCAATTAAAGGTGATTTAAATGATAAATTAACAATTAAATTAAATATGCATGCAAAAATAATATTTTTAATTTTATAAATTAAATAAACATTTTCTGAAAATAATGCAAAAAGAAAAAATATTTTTTGGTGTTTTTAAATGCATGATAAAAATATTTAAAGTTAAATTAAAGTAACATGAAAATATTAAATGAAAATAGAAAATATGAAAAAAGTTGCAAACATGAAAAAAATCAAATGCCATGGCTGGGATTCGAACTGATGACCCCTGGGTGAAAAGCGCGCAGCCTTGCCAACTGAGCTACCGTGCACACGTGTTATGGAAACAGAGCGAATGGCTTGTAAACGAGTGTCACCTCCTGATTGCCCAGAATCACGCGCCAAGCTTCGTCTTCTTCGTTTTAAATTTTTGAAAAGATAGCGTCGGCCTCAGTGCGACGCTATAGTCCCTGCATTTTCCAAAATCTCATACACGTAATATAAATTAATTGTGAGTACATGAATAGATTGGAATCAACATTCTAAACACGATGGTGGTGGTCTTTTGGTCCAATTTATCCGTTTTAAAGAAACCCTAATTTGAAACCAAAAACCCTAGAAATGGTGATTCGTGTTCTAGGCCATGGGAATTCAATCAAACTGCCCAGAAAGCTTCCAAACATCGTTCTAAACACAAAAACAACAACAAAACATGTTAAAAATGCATGAATAATGGAAATCGATTTTGAGAAAAACTTGAACAAACCAAATTCGGATTTCGTGATTCTTGATGCTTTTCGATGATGTAAAGGTCTGGAATGCTTCCAGGGATGTCAAGGAACATGTTTGAATCCTCAAAACCAATTGAAACAAGCTAGAACAAGGGCTGCTAGTAGCTTGTGAAGCACGAATTTTTTGAATTAGGTTAGGGTTCCTCTAAGCAATTTTTCTGTCCTTTCTTGTTGTGTAGGCATTGTATATTTATAGAGGATGGAAATTGAGCTGATTTGAGGAACAAATAATGGTTAATCAATGTGAAAAATATTTGATTTTGTACAAAATCAAATTTTATCTTTTTTGATCAATTTCAATCAATTTCTTGCCAAATCCAATCAAATTTCGAAATTTGCCAGCTTTCTTGGGTTACTTGGATCTCAAGGATGAGAGAAAAATCAATTTTGCAATTAATTTTGATTTTATACCTTATTTTTGAATTTAATTTGTATTTAAATGAATAAAATCCAAATTAAATAGAAAAATAAAAATAAAATTCGTGGCCTTGGGCTTGGATGTTCCAAATTGTATAAGGAACAAGTTTGGATGAAGAAAAATTAGGCCCATTTGCAAAATTTTTGATTTTTACAAGTATTTCTCTTTGTGCACTTCTTCAAAATTGCCCAACTTGTGAATGATGTATTTTGCTCAATTTTCCACATTTTTGAGTGTTATTGGACTTTTTAGAAATCTCTAAGAGTCCTCTAACCAACCTCTTTGGTTTCATCTCAATTGGAGTTTCCATGCTCAATATATCTTCAAAACAAAATGTTGACTTTTTGTTGACTTTGAAAAGGACCTGTAATGTTTTGACCCATACCTTTCAAATGAAGCATTTTTTGAACATTCTTGTGAGACATGAAGTTGTAGAGAAATGAATTTCCTTCAAAACAAGAGGTGTTGGAAAAATTACTGAGAAAGTATGAAGAAGGTATGCTCAGTCAAAGTTCAGTTGACTTTTCACTAAGAAACCCTAATTTAGAAAGCTTGACTTTTGAGCAAATCTTGAGTTTTCTTGATGAATCATGATCAACCCTTGATCAAATGATGAATGTAACTTCAAAATGTGGATGTTGACCAAAGATCATGAAGTTTGACTGTATGTTGACCATAGTTGACTTTTGTCAATACAATGATTTTCAACCATCTGAGCAATTGTCTCAGGAAACTTGACCTGTGAGGCTTGAAACTTGACATGGAGAATCTTTGAAGCATATGAGGAGGCATGATGACCATTGGAAGTGTTGGAAGTCCATCTGGATCTAAGAATCACCAAACCCTAGTTTGGGTTGATTGTCTAGGAGAGGGTTTACTTGATCAACCTTTGAGGAATCCTTGAGTATGGATGTATGAAATGTCTTGAGAAGTAGGAGGGAAAATTTTGGGGTATGACAGCTGCCCCTGTTCAATCTTCTTGTACTGGAAGGGTTAGATTGGCGTGTTTGCCTTTCGTGACCTGGAGGTAGAAGATGATTGACCACTCGAGTACACCTGAAAATTTGCACTCGCTGTTGGCTTAAGATGCCATCCAGGGCAACTGAGTCCTACGCTAGACTCTGTAGTTGCTGTTGATAATAATAGAGAGTCAGAATAATCCTTCGTGTTGATTGCTCTGAGAGGATAGTAGTTGGCAAAATGTGGATAACTTCCCTGTTGTGCTTCGGGTAATAATCCAACGCCTGTTATCGGAGGATAACTTGTGATCGTTCAGATAGTTTTCCCATCTGGATTCGGGCATTAATCCTGGATCTGTTGTCGGAGGACAACAAGGGTGGTCGTTCAGATAGTTCTCCCGTCTGGATTCGGGTATTAATCCTGGACCAGTTGTCGGAGGACAAGGGCGATCTTCGATAGTTCTCCGTGCGGATTGGTGTTAATCACGGACTAGTTGTCGGAGGACAACTAGGCGATCTTCGAATAGTTCTCCGTCGGATTCGGTATTAATCTGGACCGGTTGTCGGAGGACAACTAGGCGGATCTTCGGATAGTTCTCCCGTCTGGATTCGGGTATTAATCCTGGACCTGTTTGCATCAGAAGTGATTTTCACCTGTTTTGGAGAAAACAATAGAAACTTTGGTAGAATACTGTTAGTCTTATGCAAAGTATGATGTATGACGATATGTATGAATGACATATGCATATGTTATGACTTTATGAGAAATGTATGAATGATAGATGTTTTGGTATTTCAAAACATATCCATCTTGAAGAAGACGCAGATGTTCTGTCCGAGGATTTCTGACTTCTGTTTGGGGATGAAACAGATGGAAATCCTGAGAAGAAAGATAACCTTGATTCCTCCGGTGCACTATCTGACCAAGTCTTGAGCCTAGATATTGTTGAGGATGGGAAATCAAGAGATGTGCTATTGAGGATCTTGTACATAGACCCTGCTGGGGAGAAATCTGGGGGGGGGGGGTACTCTACTGGGGATCTTACATATAAATCCTGCTGGAGAGCACCTGATAGTTGTTGGGAGACCGGGTTAGAAAGAACTGGAGCCCGTTGAAATCTCTGGCTGGGGAATAACAGATGTAGGTTTTTTTTTTCGGTGCACTATCTGACCACGTTTCAAGTCTGGATACTGCTGCTGCCGGGGAGGTGATGATCGTTGAGAGATATTCTGCTGGGGATAAATACCTCGGATGGGGATGAAATGTTACTGCTCGAAGGCGGGTGTAATCCGGTTAAGTTGAGTGGAATCACTGCTTGGGGACCGACGCGTACTCCGCTGGGGGAAGGTTTGTTATGAGTGACACCTCTGTGGGGATCATGCTTTGCGGGGAGTGTTTTGGTGACTTTCTTCGTCATCTCGATTCCTGGAGCCTGTAGTAATTACTTTCGCATGTTCACTTTTCGCATGTTTGTAAACAGATTTTTATTGTCAGATGCATATAATCATTCAAAGCAAACGTTGGACTTTATGCAAATAACAAACAACAAAAATTGTAAAGAGAAAGAAGCTTGTATTTATTTGAAATGTGGCGTATGGCCAAGTAGTTTGTACACGAGAAAAGTAAAAAGCTATGCGGAAACAATCTCGTTAAGTTCCAACTATGCTAGTACTCATATATTTCAACTATCTCATCTCCTTGCTGTCAGTAGAAAGTGAGTGGATTGATTTTCGCCATTTGAATCTTGAATCTTGATAGTAGTCTGGAAGTAGATAGGTGATCTGGACGAGACATAGTCGTGCGCTTAAATCTAACTTTTGCCTAGACCGCCCTTTCGGGTTTTATCTCTGGGATACCCTTTTTGCCCAAGCCTTTTCGGGTTTTCGACTTGCGGGTGTAAATTTTTTGTATATATCCTTAACTTTTGCCCGAACCCTTTTGGTTCGCCAGGATCCCTTATTTTTGCCTAGGTCAGTCGACCTAGCGGGTCTCTTTTATGCGTAGTATTTTTTGACTATGTCTGCGTTCACAGGGTGTGGGAAGTCTTCACCATCCATGGTGCTAAGTATCATAGCTCCGCCGGAAAATACTGTCTTGACTACAAACGGTCCCTCATAGGTGGGAGTCCATTTGCCCCTGGGATCACCTTGTGGAAGAATGATGCGCTTGACTACTAGATCACCGACTTGGTAGACTTGGTGCTTGACCTTCTTGTTAAATGCTTTGATCATTCGCTTCTGATAGATCTGTCCATGGAAGATGGATGCGAGTTGTTTCTCATCAATCAAATTAATGTGGTCAAGACGAGTCTGGACCCAATCGTCCTCGCCTAACTCTGCGTCCTGGAGGACTCTAGTTGAGGGTATCTGAACCTCGATGGGCAAGACGGCTTCCATACCGTATAGAAGAGAGAAGGGGGTTGCCCCCCTTGATGTTCGTACTGTAGTACGATAACCATGAAGAGCGAATGGTAACATCTCATGCCAATCTTTGTAAGTCACTGTCATCTTCTGTATAATCTTCTTAATGTTCTTGTTGGCGGCTTCCACAACGCCATTCATCTTAGGCCGATAAGGAGAAGAGTTGTGATGCTTGATCTTGAACTGCGTGCACAGTTTGGTGATCATTTTGTTGTTGAGATTGGAGCCATTATCTGTGATAATCCTTTCGGGAGTGCCATACCGACAGATAAGATTATGCTTGATGAAACGAGCCACAACATTCTTGGTAACAGATGCGTACGAGGCTGCTTCTACCCATTTGGTGAAGTAGTCAATTGCCACGAGGATGAAACGATGTCCGTTGGAAGCTGTGGGCTTGATTTCTCCGATCATGTCAATGCCCCACATTGCAAAAGGCCAAGGAGAAGTTAAAACATTTAGAGGTACTGGAGGTACGTGCACTTTGTCTGCATATATCTGGCATTTGTGACAAGATCGAGCATAGCGGTGACAATCAGCTTCCATGGTGGACCAATAGTAACATGTTCTCAAAATCTTCTTAGCCATCGTATGACCACTGGAGTGGGTACCAAATGCGCCTTCTTGTAACTCTTCCATGATACGTTCCGCTGTTTTCCGGTCTACACAGCGGAGTAAGCACAAGTCGTGGTTGCGCTTATATAAGATGCCGTTGGTGAGGAAGAATTTGGATGCGAACCTTCTCAAGAACTTCTTATCGTTGACAGATGCCCCTGTGGGATATTCCTGAGCCTCAAGATACCTCTTCACGTCATAGTACCAAGGTTTCTCGTCTGTATCGAGCTCATAACAATACGCTGGTTCGTCAAACTTCTCAATGATGATCTGGGGAGCCTCGTTGTCCCATCTGACCTTGAACATAGATGACATAGTAGCTAACGCGTCTGCCAACTGATTCTCTTCTCGTGGAATATGATTGAAAGTGATCTCTTCGAAGTAGGGGATCAAACTTAAAACATGCTCTCGATATGGAATGAGATTTGGATGCTTCGTATCCCTCCCCTATAATCGGTGATCACCAAAGTGAGTCTCCATACACTTGCAAGAACTTGATTCTTAAGTCAATAGCGACTTTAATACCCATGATGCACGCGTATTCGGCCATGTTGTTAGTGCAATGAAACATAATCTGGCGGTGAAAGGCGTATGTGCACTGCGGGGATGTAATGATGGCGCCAATGCCATTGCCAAGTGCGTTTGAGGCTCCATCGAAGACCATAGTCCATCGGGATCCTTGTTCGAGTCCTTCGTGCGGTCACAGTTCTTCACAATCGTAACTAGCAAAACATCTTCATCTGAAATTGAACTGCATAGACTGATAGTCATCTATGGCTTGAGGAGCCAAATGATCGGCTACTACACTCCCTTTGATTGCTTTCTAAGAAGTGTACTGGATGTCGTATTCGGTCAGGATCATCTGCCATCTTGCTATTCTTCCAGAGAGAGCTGGTTTCTCAAATATGTATTTTATCGGAGCCATCTTGGAAATCAACAAGGTAGTGTGAGTCAACATATCTTGTCTTAGTCGTGAGAAGCCCAAGCAAAGCGTTGCAAGTTTTCTCATTGAGTATCTTGTTTCACAATCGGTAAACTTTTGCTAAGGTAGTATATTG
This sequence comes from Vicia sativa, assembly GCA_021764765.1. Classification (NCBI taxonomy): domain Eukaryota; kingdom Viridiplantae; phylum Streptophyta; class Magnoliopsida; order Fabales; family Fabaceae; genus Vicia; species Vicia sativa. The sequence continues at coordinate 208,630,854 of CM038793.1, forward strand.
CATACTCTTTTCGACCGGACTCGTCATGTTGCCCCACACACCCCATTGAGTTCTCTAACAACGTCAAGTACATGATAAGAGGTCTTCCTTGATGGCATCGGGATAGGAGGATTACGTAGGTATTCCTTGATTTTGTCAAAAGCGACACGGAAATCGTCGTTCCATCTACCACTTGATCTTTCTTGATAACGAAGATTGGCTCACAAGTAGCGATTAGGTGTGCGATGAATCGGCAATGTAATTCAATCGGCCCGAAACCTCGACTTCCTTCTCGGTGCGGGGAGCCGGCATTTCTTGAATAGCTTTAACCTTGGCTGGATCAACTTCAATACCTTTACCACTGACAACAAACCCTAGGAGTTTACCGGATCTGACTCCAAAGGTGCACTTGTTGGGATTAAGTCTCAATCTGTACTTCTTCAACCTATCAAACAATTTCTGTAAATGATCAAGATGTTCTTCTTCAGTCTGTGATCGGGCTATCATGTCGTCAACGTAGACCTCTATCTCGTGATGAATCATGTCATGAAATAACGTCACCATAGCACGCTGATAAGTGGTGCCCGCGTTCTTCAGTCTGAAGGACATAACCTTGTAGCAGAAGGTGCCCCATTGTGTAACAAAAGTAGTCTTCTCCATGTCTTCAGGAGCCATTTTGATCTGATTGTAACCGGAGAAACCATCCATGAAGGAGAAAACTTTATGTTGGCGGTGTTATCAACGAACATCAATATGAGGTAGTGAAATCGTCTTTCGGACTCGCTTTGTTCGAGATCTACGTAATCCACACATTCGTACCTTGCCATCCTTCTTGGGCACGGGCACCACATTAGCAACCCATTGCGGACGAAATGTGACTAAGAAACCGACATTGAAGCCTTCATAACCGGGTTTGATTTTCTCGACATCTCGGGGCGCATCACGATGAACCTTCATTTCTTGGGAAAACCTTCTTTTATCGGCAACGGTGTACCACAATATCAATGTCTAAACCGACATGTCTTCGTATGACCAAGCAAAAACCTCAATATAGTCTCGTAGCATACGAATCAACCTTTCTTTGACAACATTCTCAAGACCCGCTCCTATCTTGATCTCTTTTGTCTTCATCATACAAATTCACAACCTCAACTTGCTCTTCGTGTGGTTGTATAACTCGTTCCTCTTCTTGCGATCGACAAGTTCTCCGGCACTTCACAATCTTCCTCACCTTCGTCTTGACTTGGTAGATCGGATTATCGAAGTCATATTTAGCAATAGCATAGTGTTATCAACGAGATTGAGTGATTACTGCGATGTATCACGTGGGTGTGTGTGAAACAATTTATTGAATGAAAATATGCAAATGACAGATAATAACCCTCACAAACGAGCCATGATGCCCGGGCAAGGCTAGGCTTTAGAGTTTATTGTTCAAAACAAAATAGAAAAGCAAAACAAAACAAAACAATTACTCTGTCTAAAGGAGATTGGTATAGCGTCTTGATCTTCCAATTCTTGAGTCTGTTGTCGGGAGTTGGGAAGATCCACTTGCGATGTCGAAGTCGTTGTCGTCGTCTTCTATAACATGGATTCCACTCTGGCTGATGCGGAAAGGAAGTTGGCCGGCACGTTCGCGGCGTATCATCTTCTGACCCTTGATGGTGAAGCCTAAACCAGTCTTGTCGGATTTGAAAGGAAGATCAGGGAGCTGTCCCCAAATAGAACTACCTCCTCCGCATCTTTCAGCGAGGCCATCCTAGGCGGAACTTGCGTAACTTCAGGAGTGGCAGGAGAATCAGCAGGCATGACTCTGGGGATTGTTTCAAAAGCTTGACAGGGAGTCTCAAAGAATTCACCCTCTACCTCAAGGTATCGGAATGACTGTAGATGACTGACCATATATTCTTCTTCACCACACACCGTAACAACCTTCCCTTTCACCGGTACTTGTTTTCGATGCAAGGTAGAGTATGATGCACCCCATGTATCCAAGGGCGTGCAAGCAGGCAAGATTAAGCTAGACAGATGTCCATGACAAAGAAGGGAGAGTCAAAAGTTTGGGAACCGACTTTGACAGGCAGAATGAGCTCTCCAAGTACTGTTCGCTTAGAACCATCAAAAGCTCTCACAATAATGTCACTGGGTCTCAAAACCAGCCCTTCAACATCAAGCCGATCAAAAGCAGTCTTCGGAAGGATATTCAAAGCAGAACCGGTATCTACCAAAACATGAGATAATGTAATGCCCTTGCATTCAACAGAGATGTGCAAGGCTTTGTTGTGTTTCTTTCCCGGAGGAGTCAAATCAGCATGAGAGAAGCCTAGACCGTTGTTGGCGGCTAGCAATACAAACTTCAAACGTGGTAGTAGTGTCTTGCGATGCGTGAGCATTCTTGAAACTTCACCAAGGCATTAGCATGAGCCTCGATGCATAAGCGAGCAAGCATGGAGATCTTGGGCGGTCTCCCCATTCCACAACATTGTAGTCACTCTTCTTGATAATCTTTAGAATTTCCTCCATTTCTTGTTTGGAGGTGTCTTCAGTAACTTCCTTTGGTACTTTTGGCTGAGCAGGATGAGTCACCGGTTCCTTCCCTCTAGCTTGGGGAATGGATTGAGTAGCTGGAATGCGAGCTGGAGTCGCGGTGTCTTTTGGAGGAGAGATATCTAGAGAGAATACCCTTCTGGTTCTGGTCACCTTACTTGATCCGGAGATGTTGTCGATGTCAGGAATGGTAGCTTTAACTGTAAGATCCTCAATGGTTAGAGGGTCTTGCGTGATTCCATGATAATAAACATCAGCTCCATAATTCCAAGGGATAGCTTTGTCAGAGGAATGGGCTGGTCTTGGAAGTAATGATGAGAGGTGCCACCCTAGGCACAGGATCAATAGAGGAGATCCTTATAGTGTTAATATCAGCATAGTCTTCTGGGAAATCGTCACCCTATCTGATCGCCTTAACATCTTCAATAGGAATCTTGTAGCTCTCAGGGACAGTGTACTTCACCATGTAATCATACTTACCACTTGGCTGCCCCAAGGTATCCCACAGAGATGGTGCAGTTTCATTCACATCTTCGATCTTCAACTTAGACATATCTCTCACGGACTTACGCAGTTGGTTTCGAGAATAATATTTCACAATTATCCATCATGCCTTTGACACGTCTTCTCAACCAAGCACAACCATCAGGTGCGGATGGGCACCAACAGCAGTTCTACGGGCATCCGGTTGACACGGCTTGCCAAATTCTTCTTAACAGTCATCAGAGGAATGGTCAAGTCATCTATGTTGAAAACATAAGTATCTTCTCCAACAGCATTGGAACTTTTGTCATGGTTAGGCATAGGAGCGTTGATCACATTCGGAGTCTCAACAGGAGGGTCAAATTCAATCTGCTTAGCTTCAATCATATCTTGAATCTTGTTCTTCAGAGCCCAACAGTCATCAATGTTATGCCCTGGGCTGTTGGAATGGTAAGCACACTTAGCATTAGGATTGTATCTCGGAGAGGAGGTGTTGACACTCTGAGGAGGATCCTTCAAAGTAATCAGCTCTGCTTTTAACATGTGTTGCAAGGCTTGCGACAATGGCATGTTGATCTTCGTAAACTGTCTTCGTGGCGCTTTCTGGCTACGCGCGTTGTCTCGCTGAGGTTGTGCTGATGTAGGATTAGAGATCACAACTGCCCCCACAGATTGAGCACGGTCGGTCTTGGCTCGGCTTTTCTGACCATACACAGCATTGGCTTCTTTCTTACCACTAAAAGGTCTCTTTGCAGCATTTGAGGATGACTCTACTTGAATCTTCCCACTCTTGATACCAGCTTCAATACGCTCGCCTGTCAAAATCAGCTCGGTGAATCCGGTTGAAGAGTTTCCAATCAGATGATTGAAGAACGGGCCCGTCAGTGTTCCCATAAATATATCAACCAACTCCCTATTGGACAAGGGTGGTTGAACTCTGCCTGCTAGATCTCTCCATTTCTGAGCATACTCTTTGATTTCTCATCGCGGCCTATAGACATGCTCTGTAGTTGCATGCGAGTGGGTGTCAGTTCAACATTATACTCATCTTGTTGTAAGCATCGCAAATCACTCCAATCGGATCTGGTCATTCTCTGGTGATAATACCACTCAATTGAGTTAGGACAAACTCTCTTGAAAGTAATGCATCCACAACTTTCTGTCATCAGTGTGGGGGTTGATCTTCTGAACATAGGACTTCAAATGCAGCTTTGGACAAGACATGCCATCATATTTGGCAAAAGCAGGAACTTTGAACTTGGGAGGAATCACCACACGAACAAGACTCGGATCATCAAAATTCAGCCGACATCTTTAGGTTTTCTCACATTGAGCGGTCTTCAAGTTGCTTGTACTTGTCATCTTCATCGGAGTATTGGCCATTATCATAGTCTTTTTCGGCTCGGTGGCCCCTTCGTCATCACCTTTGGCACTCCTTATTCTTGACACTTCCTTTAGAGCTCTATTCATGACCACTTTAGGACCACCCTTGTAGCGTCGCCCATGTTGAGAGGCCAACAACCTTCTTCTTTGTTGATGAGCTTCTTGGATCTTCTTGGCCTTGGACCAAGTGGTGAACATCTCTTGGCCGAGCATTACGAGCACGGAGATCTTTGTGATGTTCAAGATCCATTTACGCTAAAATAAATAGCGAGAAATGAGAAAACCAACCTTGATGTACATTGTGAGATGTTATGCCATGATATGCAATGTTTATGCAAATGCAATGCAATGTTTTCAAGGACCTTAGAGATTTAAATTTGTTAAACAAGCATGAACAAACATTTATTAGTTCTCTTTTTATTATTTTTCTTTTTAAGTACAAGAGATAGTTCAAACAAATAAAGAACAAAATCCTAAAGCTCTAAGTCTCCCATGGGCGCTTCCTCTTGGTGCCGAGGTAGGCGTTGATGTTCCGCTCCTCGTGAAGTAGCTTGGTCAACTCTAGTACCTTCTTCTCACTTGCATAACACTGAGCTTCAAACGTATCCCCTTCTTCTTTAAGCTGAATCCAGGATCTCTTCAAGTCTTCAAAATCAGTAGGCATGTCAGGATGGTGAACAGTATAGGATTTGTCACCTATAGCAATAGGTTCCATAATTACTGGTAAAACAGGCGTGAACGGCATCATGAGGTTTTGAGCTCGAGCTTGCACCCATTTGAGGTAAGGTTCCCAAGGAATGGAGTTTTGGTGCCCCAAAGTCTTGGTATCGGTCTTCTTTACCATGCTCTAAGCGTGTATGAACCTTCGTCGGTAATTCTGGAGATCGTGGTTGTAATCGAACACAACATCTTGGAGAAGCATATCATGTGGACCATCTCTTCGAGCAAAACCAAACTGACGTAGAGCTAAACAAGGGTTGTAAGTAATACCTCCCCTTATACCAAGGAGTGGTACATTAGGGAATTCTCCACAACGCTCAATGAATGTGAAATCCTTTTGAGAGAAAAGACACCAACGGATATCTGAATGAGAGAGTGACATTAACCTTTGAGACCATTTCAACCTTTGTTCGTTCTTCAAAACTGATGGAGGAAGGTGCGAAATAAACCACCTGGAAAGTAACGGTATACAACACATGAGAGTTCCTTGTCTTTTGATAGTACGAGTATGGAGAGAATGTAGGATGTCTCCAAGTAAAGTAGGCACAGGATTATGGGTAAGAAACAACTTGATGGCACTGACATCTATGAATTGATCCGAGCTAGGGAATAGAACCAAACCATAGAGTAGCAAGGCCACCATATCTTCAAATGCATGGAAACTCATAACTTTGAGGAATTCTCGGGCTTTCTTAATTAAGAATTTGGCAAGTAAACCCTTAACTCCGCTTCTTGTTTCCCAATTAGCTTCAATGTCTGAGCGCTTAAGATGTAAGGCTGATGCGATGTCTTCGTACCTAGGAACCTTTTCTAAACCGGTGAATGGCATTTGATCAAGAATAGGTATCCTAAGTAGCTTAGAGAACTCTTCCAAGGTAGGAACTAACTAATAATCTGGGAATGTAAAGCAATGGTGTTTCGGATCGAAAAACTGATATAGGACATGCATCATATCTTCTTCAAAACCGGAGATAACCAAATCAAGTAGATAACCATGTCTCTTGATGAACTGAGCATGATCGGGAATTTCTGAAACCAATTCTTTGAGCTGAGAAGGTATACCCATGAAGTTGATTCGGATAGTCTTTCTAGAAGCCATAATACCTACAAAACAGAGCAAAGATAAATCCCTAGGTCCTTGAAATAGTTAGAGATGATATGCAATGCGAATGATGTCATGATGTCATGTTTAGCACACACAAAATTCACACAATGAGCCTAGGTTTAAGGCTTGCAAGAGGTATAGGTGTTTACCCCACCAAAAGTTTGAGTTGGTTCATCACGTCCTATAATAGTAGGGTTCTAGGAATCTCATATCATTGATCTTTCTCGTAGGCGTTTATTTCAATACGACTACCAGTGGTCGACGAAAATATCCCAAAAGTCCGATCTTAATGAGCGTAGCATCGAGTATCAACCAACCTTAGTGCACCAAAGCCATCTCACTACCTTCTAATGGCCAAGATGGGTCAATTAAGGTTCTAAAAGTTTAGTTAGTGCTTGATGACACCCGAAGCAAATACTATCCTCAACTTGGAAGTGAAGAGTATCAGGGCATCCAAAGTGTTACACTAAGCGTAGCCATCATGTTGACCATTTCGATATCGTCCTAGCAGTGTGATTTATTGCTACTTACCTAAAAAACCGGATCGGGTGTAGGATCCCCACAAATATAATACCCAAGCAACCCTTAAAGATAAAGCAAGCAAGTCAAACGACGGTAAAGGTGATCTAGAAATCCCTAAGGCATTCTCTCTTTAGGGTGTCTCCCCAGTCATGATTACATGTCTGTGGCCGACTTTGAGATTTTGTTTTGCTTTTATCGCAAATGTTGCAGATAGCAAGAGTCTCCACCGACTTTTCTTTTATCCAATTAAGGAAGGTGAAAAGAGAGAAAAAGACCTTCGTTAGATTACGAGTAAGGAGAAGGTTATGAAAAGGAAGGTATTAGCACCCTTTCCATCCGTAGTTATCTGGGCTCTTAGTTGCTCTTAGATCACTTTAAAAATGTGCTTTCTGTGTGTTTGAAAAAAAAGTTTTGAAAAGGCATTTCGCTTTGACTTTTAATGATTCATGTAGGAATGTATACAAAGTGTTCAGAAATGTTTCGTTTTGAAAAGAGTTTGAACTTTGACAAAAGTGTGAGGTGCAAAAAGTATTTTGATAGAGCAAGCAACTAAAAGTCTTATTACCTACTCAGAATTGGTCGTTTTTGTGTTATTTTACGTTCCTTTAGAATAGCGTTATCCATACCATTAGTTGATAGGTAACCCTATTCGTTGGATGTAAGCGGGACATTCGAAGGGACATCGTATGGTCATAGAAAGCAACTTGTAGGAAGTATCCTAGCACATTCGAAGGGACTATCATCATTTTCGTGGCGACATCGAGGTCAAGATCATGCATTCGGAGGCGACATCGTGGGTCTTATGATCTTTGTATCGAAGGGACTATGATGATTTGTTTTGAAGGCAACGGTGCTAGAATACCTCTACGTTCGAGGGACATGACCATTTGAATTCGTAAAGGCAACGAGAGAGAATTACCCTAAGGGGTGCATGTGTATGTCATACCCCAATTTTTGACCTAATATACCACCTTACATTTGCATCATTGCATCACTAACAGTCCAGAACAGAATTGATCGGGTGTAGCATTCACAGTCAAAATAGGGTTTCATCAAATTTTCATCTGATTCAAGAGGCAACCAATTAGGGTTTGAGTTCTATCCTCCTCATTTGATCTATCTTAACCCAACCATCAACCTCTGAGCTTCAGATATCAAAATTTTCCTCATGATCTATCAAGGATCGACTAATTAGGGTTTTGATCGAGGATGTGCAATCTCTGATTTTCTGATCAATGAATGACTTTTTTGATTGGAGGTTGATCTTCATATCTTAGATGCAACATTTTGACCTAATTTCTGGATTCAAAACATCACAGAAGTTCACAGACTTCATCAGTCAATTTCTGAAACATCTAATGAAATTTCATCTGCACAGAAAAGTCAAACTTTGACTTTTGGTCAACTTTTTCAAAACAAAACTTTTTCCATCATCAAAATACTTCAAATGATCCATCATGATCATAAAAAATCAAAGAATTTGGAAAAGTCAACAAAAAGTCAAAATTTCTAACACTTAGAAAAAATTTTAAGGGTTAAAATTTTGTACTTTTTCCAAACTTCATGGCATTTTTCACATAGTTCCACTTTGAATTGAAAAAAACTCAAAACATGAAAGTTGTAGCCCTTGAAATAAGCTTTCCAAAATGTCCAAGAACTCTCAAATCCATAGAGTCTAGCTATACTTTTGAGTTTGAAACATAAGGCTCCATAACCATGGATTTCAAGTTAAAAACTTCAAGATTATAGGTCACTTTGCATTTTCTTCTTCTAGAACACATGCCACCTTGCAAGGATAGACTGTAGCTGATAAAAATCAGTGAGAAGTAATTATAAAAGGATAGGATCAAGGTAAGAACTAACCATGGTTAAAAGGAAGTTTCCTTTTGCATTTAATGCAAAAATGACTTCCTTGCCCTCTAAGGCAAGTCAAATTTACCAATGGCCAAACTTTCTCAATTATATTTCAGAACTCATGGCCTATAAATAGAGGTCTTGCTTGCCATTCAAACTACACCAAAGTAATGCCAAGACATGCTTTCTCTCTTCTTACTTGAAATTCAAGAAACATAGTGAAAATTGAGAATTCTTGCAATTTTGAAAATTTGTGAAAACCATGAAGAATTTTGGTGTCTAACATATCTTATAATCAATATATAACATGTTTGAAACATAAGATCAACACAAGGAAAGCTAAAAAACAGATTTCACTTTTCATGTTTCCAAAACTTGCAAAACTTCCTTAACTATCGAATTGGATGTTTGGCTCAAACAAGTTGTGATCTTTTCACTCAAACATCATCCACATACATCATAGACATAATGCAGATCATAAACAACAAACTGTAACACCTCTAACCCAGAATTCAAAGTTCAACTTTGAGCTTATGCAGGTCGACTTGGGTAGAGAGTTTCAGATCATTCCAGAGCAAGCAGGGTGATCAAACACCTTCCATAGAGGTCGTTGGTGCTCAAGCAATCCTCAAACAACAACTGGAAACACTCCAATCCAGTTTTCGATTCCAGCTTCAACAGGTAAGAACTTCAAACTCGAGCTCCATGATTTCTTGATTCAATTGAAAAAAACTCTTGGCCATTTGTTTTCTGCACCATCCACGACCATTAACCCTCAATCAATTGAATAAATCATCAACCATACACGATTTCAATTAGGTTTTTCAGTTTTAGGGTTCTTCGTGTTCTTCATAAATTAAATCATTCTGGGCTTAAAATAAATGAAATTAAAGAGTGCCATCATGTTCCTGGGCTTGAAACGAGCAAGTTTGATCTTTACATTGTTTGATTTCATCAAGAAACACGAAATCCATGGCTGATTGAAGATTGGAGAAGAAGAACAAGGCTTGCGCGCGTTTTTTAAATTCAAAAATCCGTTTTAAAATATATTCCGTTTGTTTAAACACAATACACGGATGTATTGTCGCCCCAGCGGTTTCCAGCTCACTCTTAAGTCATTATGCCACGTCTTGCCTAACAGGTCCCAGGTTCAAGCCTCCTTGGGACCCTTTTTTTTCAAACTTTTGTATTTTTTACTAACTTTGACATTTTTTAAAACCAATCAAAACTCCTCATTTTGAGGTGATTTTTTGTACACTTGTCAACTAATGTATCTATTTTAGGATAGTGCAAAAATTTTCAGAAAAAACTTTCATTCGATTATATTTTGATCGAGAAAGCGGTACTTTGAGCACTTTTCAAAACACCTTTAAAGGTGATTTTTCAAACTTCGAGTCGATTCTTTTCAAAACTTCTTACACGTAAACTTTACATTTCAAAAACCTTTAAAATAAAATTCTTCAAAACTTTTCATCAAACTTACATCTTTTTCCATGATCGATCCGATTAAACGATAAAACTGAATTCGTTTTCTCTCGTTTTTCTTAACCGATCATGGGCCTCCCTTACGGTGTAAGTCCCAACATTATTTATGTACATACATATCTTATTTGTACATATCAAATTCTTTTCATATACATACAAGTTTTTACCTGTACATAATACAGATACTTCGATCGTTTGTTTCCGTTTCGTCTGTATATATACTGAATACCATTGGTATTGAAAGGAGCATTATTCCCGGTGAAACTGCTTTTAAACTAATGGGCCACCCTTATGGTGTAAGTCCCAACCCTCCTATGTACATCCACATCCTCCTGTACATAAATACTCGTTCGTGTACATACATATTTCCTTGTACACAATTCAACTTGTGAATAATCAAGTTACGCTCGTTTTAAACGTTCATTTCATAGACACTTGTTTATATTTCCTTCATAAACTCTTGTAAATAAACATCATGCATTGTTTATATTTCCTTCATAAACTCCTGTGAATACATATCACACACACACTTGTTTATATAACTGTCTAGTTATAACATAACAACTAGTCTAACCAATAGGTTCCCCACAGTTTAGCCTCCACTTGGGCTTTATACAAGATAACTCTCCCCACAGAGTTAGCCTCATCTTGGGCTTTGTACAAGGTAACTCATTTCAACTGAGTTCAGCCTCCTCTTAGGCTTCATATAAGAAAACTCATTCATCTGAGTTTAGCCTCCACTTAGGCTTCATATAAGACAGCACTCCCCTGTTGAGTTAGCCTCCTCTTGGGCTTCGTTCAAAAGAACTCCTCATTGAGTTTATCCTTCTCTTGGGCATTATACAATGAAAGAGACCATAAAATCTCTTAGCAGCCTCCTGTTGGGCTTCCAATACAAAGAATCACCCGCGATAGGATAGAACCCTGAGAGTATAATTTCCCGGTGAAATTGCTCTTAATTCCAAAAGGATGGTTTCCCGTTGAAATCCCTTTTAAAGCAAAAGCCAGCCATACCCTATAGCTTCCTCTTGAGCTTCATACAAGGACCCTCGATGACCCTCGATGACCCTCGGAATGCCTTCTCTTGGGCTAACAATACAAGGACCCATGGGCTTCTTAAAAGCATCCTTTTAATCAAATCAATTTCTCCTCGAGATTTAGACGTTTATCATCTCTATGGAAGAGGTATCTCATCTATCATATCACATACAATTAAACTCTTTTCAAAAACTTTTCAAAAACATCTCTTAATCGTAAGTGGTAACGCTTGTACACTCAAGCAAAACACCAAATGCTTACAGTTAAAAGATTCAATCTTTTTCAAACATCTTTCTTAAACATGTAAGTGGTAACACTTGTATACTCAAGCAAAACACCTGTAACTTACGATGAAAGATTTTAATCAGTCAAACTTTTCAAAAATGTATGTGATGAAATAGATTAGATACATTTATCATTAAGATGACATTCGTCTGTGTCTCTTACTAACATCCCGTTTCTTTCCACTAGCATAAGTGGGAACTACGATTGCTCTGACTTTCTCAACATCCTTTTGAGAATACGTAGGCACAAGGTCTCATCCTTCCCGAGCAAATTTCTTTCTCCCTCAAACCAAACAAACCATAGATCCCTGTAGATCCGAGCTACAAATGCTCTGATTCCCACTAAGGGATATGTATGCAGAAGATCCACAGATCTTTGCGAGCACAATAATAACAAACATTAGGATCCCACATAATCTATCTTTCTTAAAATCCCAAAGGAGAAACTTTCCCAATCATAGAAATAGCAATTAAAACACACAAACATATCAAACATATTCATATATAAAGCTATAGATAACTATATATATTTAGGGTGCTCCATCTATTCCCTTTATATAACAATCCCCCTTACTCAGAATCTCCCCAATGCGTTGCGTCTAGTTTACGCTAGTCGTTACGCATACCAATATCAATTGAGGGTATTACAACTTTCCCCTTTTTCATAATCATTAAATCATCTTTCTTGTGTTGAAAATAATAAAGCTTGATGCTCGCGGCACCTTTATAAACAAATCAAAAGAGTAAATCGTTTCGAGCCAGAGAATTTGAATTCACGTTCGAATGCTCTAGCGCGTCACCTTTTAACGCGAACACTCGGCTTCATTGTTCGAACACAGAGGGCCTTCCAACTTGTACTTGAACTTTGTTGGAATTCCTTCAGGCGAAATAATACATATTCCAACACCACTTCCACTTTTGTGTGTTGATCCATCGAAATATAATTTCCATGGCTGGATCTCAACATAGTCTAATACGAAATTCTCATTCACGGAGTGGTCAACAATGAAATCTGAAACAACCTGTCCTTTCATAGCCTGTAAAGGCTTGAAGGCCAAATTATATTCAGTGAGCGCCAACGCCCATTTACCAATCCTGCTGTGCATGATTGGTTTTGACAACATATGTTTAATGACATCAAAGTGAGACGAAACATAAACATCAACGGGTTTAATATAATACTTGAGTTTTGTACAAGAGAAATACATGCAAAGACATAGTTTTTCTATACTATTATACCGAGTCTCTACTTTATTTAAGACCCTACTAATATAATAGATGGCTCTTTCAACGCCATCTTCGTTTTCCTGGGCCAACATACTACCATATACAGTCGCATTGGCCTATCTTTAGAAGGGGCTGCTAGGATCGGAGGGTGCATCAGGTAAGTCTTGATCTTTTCCAATTCCTCTTGATGTTGTTCCGTCCATTCGGAACTCTCTTGATTTATATGCAGCAATGGAGAGAAAGCTTGGGTTCTGTAATACGGTGAACTGACTTTGAGATTTTGTTTTGCTTTTTATCGCAAATGTTGCGGATAGCAAGAGTCGCCACCGACTTTTCTTTAATCCAATTAAGGGAAGGTGAAAAAAACAGGAAAAGACCTTCGTTAGATTCTGAGTAAGGGAGAAGGTTATGAAAAGGGAAGGTATTAGCACCCCTTTCCATCCGTAGTTATCTACGGGCTCTTAGTTGCTCTTAGATCACTTTAAAAAATTGTGCTTTCTGTGTGTTTGAAAAAAAAGTTTTGAAAAGGCATTTCGCTTTGACTTTGTAATGATTCATGTAGGAATGTATACAAAGTGTTCGGAAATGTTTCGTTTTGAAAAGAGTTTGAACTTTGACAAAAGTGTGAGGTGCAAAAAGTATTTTGATAGAGCAAGCAACTAAAAGTCTTATTACCTACTTAGAATTGGTCATTTTCGTGTTATTTTACGTTCCTTTAGAATAGCGCTATCCATACCATTAGTTGATAGGTAACCCTATTCGTTGGATGTAAGCGGGACATTCGAAGGCACATCGTATGGTCATAGAAAGCAACTTGTAGGAAGTATCCTAGCACATTCGAAGGGACTATCATCATTTTTCATAGGCGACAATCGAGGGTCAAGATCATGCATTCGGAGGCGACATCGTGGGTCTTATGATCTTTGTATCGAAGGGACTATGATGATTTGTTTTGAAGGCAACGGTGCTAGAATACCTCTACGTTCGAGGGACATGGCCATTTGAATTCGTAAAGGCAACGAGAGAGAATTACCCTAAGGGGTGCATGTGTATGTCATACCCCAATTTTTGACCTAATATACCACCTTACATTTGCATCATTGCATCACTAACAGTCCAGAACAGAATTGATCGGGTGTAGCATTCACAGGTCAAAATTAGGGTTTCATCAAATTTTCATCTGATTCAAGAGGCAACCAATTAGGGTTTGAGTTCTATCCTCCTCATTTGATCTATCTTAACCCAACCATCAACCTCTGAGCTTCAGATATCAAAATTTTCCTCATGATCTATCAAGGATCGACTAATTAGGGTTTTGATCGAGGATGTGCAATCTCTGATTTTCTGATCAATGAATGACTTTTTTGATTGGAGGTTGATCTTCATATCTTAGATGCAACATTTTGACCTAATTTCTGGATTCAAAACATCACAGAAGTTCACAGACTTCATCAGTCAATTTCTGAAACATCTAATGAAATTTCATCTGCACAGAAAAGTCAAACTTTGACTTTTGGTCAACTTTTTCAAAACAAAACTTTTTCCATCATCAAAATACTTCAAATGATCCATCATGATCATAAAAAATCAAAGAATTTGGAAAAGTCAACAAAAAGTCAAAATTTCTAACACTTAGAAAAAATTTTAAGGGTTAAAATTTTGTACTTTTTCCAAACTTCATGGCATTTTTTCACATAGTTCCACTTTGAATTGAAAAAAACTCAAAACATGAAAGTTGTAGCCCTTGAAATAAGCTTTCCAAAATGTCCAAGAACTCTCAAATCCATAGAGTCTAGCTATACTTTTGAGTTTGAAACATAAGGCTCCATAACCATGGATTTCAAGTTAAAAACTTCAAGATTATAGGTCACTTTGCATTTTCTTCTTCTAGAACACATGCCACCTTGCAAGGATAGACTGTAGCTGATAAAAATCAGTGAGAAGTAATTATAAAAGGATAGGATCAAGGTAAGAACTAACCATGGTTAAAAGGAAGTTTCCTTTTGCATTTAATGCAAAAATGACTTCCTTGCCCTCTAAGGCAAGTCAAATTTACCAATGGCCAAACTTTCTCAATTATATTTCAGAACTCATGGCCTATAAATAGAGGTCTTGCTTGCCATTCAAACTACACCAAAGTAATGCCAAGACATGCTTTCTCTCTTCTTACTTGAAATTCAAGAAACATAGTGAAAATTGAGAATTCTTGCAATTTTGAAAATTTGTGAAAACCATGAAGAATTTTGGTGTCTAACATATCTTATAATCAATATATAACATGTTTGAAACATAAGATCAACACAAGGAAAGCTAAAAAACAGATTTCACTTTTCATGTTTCCAAAACTTGCAAAACTTCCTTAACTATCGAATTGGATGTTTGGCTCAAACAAGTTGTGATCTTTTCACTCAAACATCATCCACATACATCATAGACATAATGCAGATCATAAACAACAAACTGTAACACCTCTAACCCAGAATTCAAAGTTCAACTTTGAGCTTATGCAGGTCGACTTGGGTAGAGAGTTTCAGATCATTCCAGAGCAAGCAGGGTGATCAAACACCTTCCATAGAGGTCGTTGGTGCTCAAGCAATCCTCAAACAACAACTGGAAACACTCCAATCCAGTTTTCGATTCCAGCTTCAACAGGTAAGAACTTCAAACTCGAGCTCCATGATTTCTTGATTCAATTGAAAAAAACTCTTGGCCATTTGTTTTCTGCACCATCCACGACCATTAACCCTCAATCAATTGAATAAATCATCAACCATACACGATTTCAATTAGGTTTTTCAGTTTTAGGGTTCTTCGTGTTCTTCATAAATTAAATCATTCTGGGCTTAAAATAAATGAAATTAAAGAGTGCCATCATGTTCCTGGGCTTGAAACGAGCAAGTTTGATCTTTACATTGTTTGATTTCATCAAGAAACACGAAATCCATGGCTGATTGAAGATTGGAGAAGAAGAACAAGGCTTGCGCGCGTTTTTTAAATTCAAAAATCCGTTTTAAAATATATTCCGTTTGTTTAAACACAATACACGGATGTATTGTCGCCCCAGCGGTTTCCAGCTCACTCTTAAGTCATTATGCCACGTCTTGCCTAACAGGTCCCAGGTTCAAGCCTCCTTGGGACCCTTTTTTTTCAAACTTTTGTATTTTTTACTAACTTTGACATTTTTTAAAACCAATCAAAACTCCTCATTTTGAGGTGATTTTTTGTACACTTGTCAACTAATGTATCTATTTTAGGATAGTGCAAAAATTTTCAGAAAAAACTTTCATTCGATTATATTTTGATCGAGCCGAAAACGGTACTTTGAGCACTTTTCAAAACACCTTTAAAGGTGATTTTTTTCAAACTTTCGAGTCCCGATTCTTTTCAAAACTTCTTACACGTAAACTTTACATTTCAAAAACCTTTAAAATAAAATTCTTCAAAACTTTTCATCAAACTTACATCTTTTTCCATGATCGATCCGATTAAACGATAAAACTGAATTCGTTTTCTCTCGTTTTTCTTAACCGATCATGGGCCTCCCTTACGGTGTAAGTCCCAACATTATTTATGTACATACATATCTTATTTGTACATATCAAATTCTTTTCATATACATACAAGTTTTTACCTGTACATAATACAGATACTTCGATCGTTTGTTTCCGTTTCGTCTGTATATATACTGAATACCATTGGTATTGAAAGGAGCATTATTCCCGGTGAAACTGCTTTTAAACTAATGGGCCACCCTTATGGTGTAAGTCCCAACCCTCCTATGTACATCCACATCCTCCTGTACATAAATACTCGTTCGTGTACATACATATTTCCTTGTACACAATTCAACTTGTGAATAATCAAGTTACGCTCGTTTTAAACGTTCATTTCATAGACACTTGTTTATATTTCCTTCATAAACTCTTGTAAATAAACATCATGCATTGTTTATATTTCCTTCATAAACTCCTGTGAATACATATCACACACACACTTGTTTATATAACTGTCTAGTTATAACATAACAACTAGTCTAACCAATAGGTTCCCCACAGTTTAGCCTCCACTTGGGCTTTATACAAGATAACTCTCCCCACAGAGTTAGCCTCATCTTGGGCTTTGTACAAGGTAACTCATTTCAACTGAGTTCAGCCTCCTCTTAGGCTTCATATAAGAAAACTCATTCATCTGAGTTTAGCCTCCACTTAGGCTTCATATAAGACAGCACTCCCCTGTTGAGTTAGCCTCCTCTTGGGCTTCGTTCAAAAGAACTCCTCATTGAGTTTATCCTTCTCTTGGGCATTATACAATGAAAGAGACCATAAAATCTCTTAGCAGCCTCCTGTTGGGCTTCCAATACAAAGAATCACCCGCGATAGGATAGAACCCTGAGAGTATAATTTCCCGGTGAAATTGCTCTTAATTCCAAAAGGATGGTTTCCCGTTGAAATCCCTTTTAAAGCAAAAGCCAGCCATACCCTATAGCTTCCTCTTGAGCTTCATACAAGGACCCTCGATGACCCTCGATGACCCTCGGAATGCCTTCTCTTGGGCTAACAATACAAGGACCCATGGGCTTCTTAAAAGCATCCTTTTAATCAAATCAATTTCTCCTCGAGATTTAGACGTTTATCATCTCTATGGAAGAGGTATCTCATCTATCATATCACATACAATTAAACTCTTTTCAAAAACTTTTCAAAAACATCTCTTAATCGTAAGTGGTAACGCTTGTACACTCAAGCAAAACACCAAATGCTTACAGTTAAAAGATTCAATCTTTTTCAAACATCTTTCTTAAACATGTAAGTGGTAACACTTGTATACTCAAGCAAAACACCTGTAACTTACGATGAAAGATTTTAATCAGTCAAACTTTTCAAAAATGTATGTGATGAAATAGATTAGATACATTTATCATTAAGATGACATTCGTCTGTGTCTCTTACTAACATCCCGTTTCTTTCCACTAGCATAAGTGGGAACTACGATTGCTCTGACTTTCTCAACATCCTTTTGAGAATACGTGAGCCTGAGTCTCATCCTTCCGAGCAAATTTCTTTCTCCCTCAAACCAAACAAACCATAGATCCCTGTAGATCCGAGCTACAAATGCTCTGATTCCCACTAGGGGATATGTATGCAGAAGATCCAAAGATCTTTGCGAGCACAATAATAACAAACTCTAGGATCCCACATAATCTACCGTTTCTTAAAATCCAAAGGAGAAACTTTCCCAATCATAGAAATAGCAATTAAAACACACAAACATATCAAACATATTCATATATAAAGCTATAGATAACTATATATATTTAGGGTGCTCCATCTATTCCTTTATATAAAAATCCCCTTACTAGAATCTCCCCGATGCGTTACGTCTAGTTTGCTAGTCGTTCACGCATATCAAAATCAATTGAGGGTATTAACAACTTTCCCCTTTTTCATAATCATTAAATCATCTTTTCTTGTGTTGAAAATAATAAAGCTTGATGCTCGCGACATCTTTATAAACAAATCAAAAGAGTAAATCATTTCGAGCCAGAGAATCTGAAGTCATATTGATTCCCTAGCGACACTTTTTATGACAGGAAAAATAAGCGACTCTGTGGGAATCTGTTGAAACTTTGATTTTCAAAAAAAATGTGACTCTGCTCAGAGCACCAAGCTTTTGTTTTCAAAAGAAAGAAGGGTTAAGCTTGCATATGTGCATATTTTGTTTTTCTTTATTGCGTGTTTCGCGATTTCATCGATGGAAAGAAATCCTAACCGGATTTAGAAACATTTTAAGATCTAGGTGGGGTATAGTCTATTAACTTGTGAAAGTCTCGGTACTTACGGAGTTAATTTGAGATCCCTCTCTCGGTGGAGGTTGTCTTGGGGTATTGTGTTTAGCAAGTATTTGCGAAGACATTTTGCTTTCAAGAGAACTTGCGGTGGTGGTGTAGAACACATAACCCATCACGGCCATTTAGGATGTAGTGCGAGAGATTATTCGGCGTAAGCCTAGAATAATTGTCATGCGAGACTACGATCGAGAGAGTTTCTCTTGAAAATATTATTGGACCATCGGTATTCAACAAATCGATAATATTTCAAAGAGAAGTGTTGAGCCTGTATACTCAGTAGAACCCGTTTCACATATGAATAAGCCCATAGAACATAACCACGTTTGATTCTTATCGTTGGCCTCATGCTCGTGACTTCGAACGCTTGACCGTGTGTATAACTACTAACCATGTTTGCAACATTCATTCATGCATTCATTCAAAAACTTCATTTCTCTTCCCATTTCCAAAGAATTTAGAGATTTTTCTTTGTAAAATATTTTAGGTTAGAGTGATGGACGTCAGAGGAATATTCACCAAGATATACAGTTTTAGAATTCCTGACGTAGGAAAGTTAAAAGAGTTAGCATCCTTGGTAGAAGATCCCTCAGATTTCAGAAAATGCTATGGAACTCTTTTAACTATTCTGAACACTAACGTTGATGAAGGGCTTCTCAAAACTTTGGTTCGATTTACGATCCGATCATCATTTGTTTCACTTTCCACGACTACCGGTTGATGCCTACTTTGGAAGAATGCGCATACTAGGTATCTCGATGTCGAACAAGTGCCTTTCAATGGTTTGGAAGCCATTCCTAAGTCACCAGTCTTTGCAACGATGACTCATTTAAAGAAATCTGAGATAGACAAAAACCTAACTACCAGAGGAAAACTCTTAGGACTAACTTCAAAGTTCCTAATGGAGAAGGCTCTTAAATTCTCTGAGGCCGGTAGTATGGTAGCCTTTGAAGCTATTTTAGCTTTACTCCTTTATGGATTGGTGTTGTTTCCCAACGTCCCAAATTTCGTTGATATCAACGCCATAAGGATCTTTCTAATTGGAAATCCCGTTCCCACTCTGCTTGGTGACACTTACTTCTCCATTCATCATAGGAATCGTCAAGGAGATGGAACTATCGTGTGTTGTGTACCTCTGTTTTTCAAATGGATTGTCTCACACTTGCCTAAATCTCCTATATTCCACAAAAACAAAGACGATTGGCATTGGTAAAAAAGGCTCATGTCTCTTACAAACAACGATATCCATTGGTATACCTTGGCATACAATGAGATGGAAATCATTGAGAGCTGTGGAGAATTTGCCAACGTACCTCTCATCGGTACAAAAGGAGGAATCAACTACAACCCATTCCTAGCAAGACGTCAACTTGGATACGCAAACTCTAGTAAACCTCTTGGTTTCACGGTGAGAGTTACTTATCCGGAGGAGGATTCCCAAGGATTGAAGGCTAGGATGATCGAGCTTGGCATCACATCGAGAAGGAAAGAAAAGGTAAGGCAAAGAATTGTGTAGCCATGGAAATCTACACTTCTTGGGTAATGAAAAGCAAAGGAATTTCGAATGCCTTGCAACATGAGGAACCCATGTTCTCATGACTTCCAAATCAACATCTTTTCCCATCGAGACTATGGGAGAATACCAAGAAGCTTTGGCCAAGATGAGGCTTGAAAAAGAAGCTTTGGAAAACAAGTTCCTTAAGACGGATCTCGAGAATGAGAAGCTTAAAAAGCAGGTCAAAGATCATGAAAAAGCGCTTTACTTCCAGATGAATGGCTCATGGAGAAAGATGAGAAGATTCGTCGAGAAAGATACGATCAAAGATACATCAAAGAAAGCTTGAGGAAATGACAACCAGCGATCCTGCTCCCGACGAATGGAAGAAAGTCATTAGCAAACTGAAAGCCGAGAAAGCTGAACTAAAAGCTCACTATGGGAAGGAAATCCTGAAGTTAAAGCTACATCAAGCCTTTGGATCTTCATCCGACGAGGACGACTAATTAGTCTAGTTTGTAATTTTATCATTTATTTTATCATTTGTGTGAGCAATGCTCAAAAACAAAATTGTTGTAATCTTCTTTCAATAATCAATAAATGTGTGTTTCCATCAAATATTTGCAGAAATTTCTCTTTTAGCGTAAATTCTTTGGAAATCTTTCTTTACATTCATAATCATGTATCATACTTTGCATATTGAGTCTATTGTCTAGAGTCTGATCTTTTGGAATTTTTTTCAATAGATAGGAAAAGATCGCCAAGCTGTCGCGTCTTAGAGTTTCTCGACCGCGTCCTGACCTACTCGAACATACAATACGTTCAAAAGAAGAAAAGTAATGGAAGGATTTGAGCAAGAAAATGTTGAGCTTAGTACAGGTAACAACACTGCAAGAAGTGGAGAGACTCACATCTTTGGTCAACTCATTGGCGGCAAAGTCAACAAGTAGCATCGGCGGTCAAAACCAGCGGTGATTTGAGAAGACACCACTACTCGGTTTCGGTATCGTGATCGTGGTTCACCTTTCGGTATGCGAGAGGCTATCCATGGGGCATGTCTTTCAACTTTGGCATTTCTCAACCGACTTCTCAAGTGCAAACAACCACGCTTGAAATACCTACTTTGGCAAAACTCTACATTTACTCCATAGCGTGGAGTAACTCTTCCACATAACAATGCGGTTTCTCAACCAATTATGACAAACTCGACTTCCGTAGTGCTACCATAGGCGAAGAAGTTCACCATACTCGAGCAATAACACGAATTCCCGTGGCTCGATGGAAAATCTCCAGGAACAACTTCTCAAAATGTAGCTTGAGATAAAAACAATTACGTGGAAAGAGCTGTTTGGGAAAAAGCGCCGAGGATACGTGCTTAGTTCCTCGCGTAAGGATACCTAAAAATTCAAAGTCCGACTTTGAAAAGTACAAAACTCCACATCCACAAAGTCATCTCACGATATATGCGAGGAAAATGTCTACATACAACGCGATCACCGGTTGTTAATCCACTACTTCAAGATAGTCTCACGGTTGCCCTTTGAAGTGGTACATGGGAATAGACAGCGCAAGTATCCAAACATTCAATGACTTAGGTAAAGCCTTTGTACAACAATATAAGTTCAACTTGGATATGGATCCCGATAGGGATCAACTCCACTCCATGTCTCAAAGGAAGAGAGACATTCAAAGAATATCTTAACGATGGAGAAATTCTGCCCAGTCAACCCTTGGAAGAAAGAAAAATGACTAAGGTATTCTTAAACACTCTTGGCTCATTATACTACTGCGAATGATCGCTAGCACTCCAATTTCACCGAGATGGTGAGCATGGGAATGCGATTAGAAGAGGTTGAACGGACGCCTAACCAAGAAGCGAGGATCTTCTAGTGGAACTAGGAAGGTGGAACGATTTTCCAAAGAAAAAGAACATGACATAGGAATGGTATCCAGAAACCACGAAGAAATGTCGTCAACAGCGGCAGTAGCTGCCATAGCACCCGCCGTTGGCATAAGTCAAACACAGGAATCACTCCACAATTTCAACAAATACAACAAACTCAACACCTCGTCAGCGGCTCGATGGTTAACAATCAAAACCGTGCGCCTCGGGTCGCAATTCGACAATTCAATGACGTGCAGTATACCCTACGCTAATAAAAAAATCTGAACAAGGTCACCACCTCAGTTCCGAAAAATTGTAGTGGTGGTACAAGCGGGCGTATCTTGCCCTTTTCACCAAGGGCACCAGCCTGACCTTGAGCATTGCATAGCATTAAAAGCGAGTACAGATTAGTGAGATCTAATCTTCTTTCCTTCAAAAATACAAATCGAACATAGCCAATCCGCTTCCAGTCACATGGACATCTGATGCGTCGATATTGTACAGACGGTACCTCGTCAGGCGTAAACACGATCAAAAACTTAGTACATCTCCATGATGCATATAGCGCGATGAGTGCCTTCACTAAACGATTACGCGCTTGGACGTCTGCTTCAAGGATCTTCAAGGATGTCCCACCATAAGCGATATTCGGCGATTGTTGAACATCGGTGACCTCTGAATCTCTGACAGAGATGACCATGGCGTAAATCTAGGGCATTTTCCGCATGAGCTTTTAGTCTCGAGATATCAACTCGGAAAATCCGAGTAAGCGATATCATCCCTTGTTTCAATGTACCCAAACATGTGGAGATTGAATACCGATTCAATGTTCCGGGGTCTCCTTTGGTGATTTGCCCACCGGTCCTTCCATACGGTTCTACCAAAGCAATTCCTTACCAATACAATGCAACCACGATAGAGGATGGGAAGGAAAACCCATACCTACTCTTCGGCTAATGTCAATATAGCAATCGAGCGAGTAACACGAAGTGGGCGAGTACACTCTGTTGCCACGAAGACCACTTAGATTCATTGTTAGACAAAATCCGATTAACATATCTTGAGAATCACCTGCGATTCCGCTGTTAACGAGCACAAATGTTGGCCCTCTGATAAAACCAGCGTCACACAGTTTTGATGAGATCACGAAATTAATCAAGAAAAGCGAATACAGTCGTGGATCGACTAATGCGGACTCCTTCCAAGATTTCAATCATGTCTGCTCCTCAACTCGAGCTCACCGAGAAGCTTTAATGAAGGTACTAGACCAAGCCTATGTAGACCATGATGTGACTAAGACGGTTTGGAGGTATTATGCCAACATAACGACTTGTAATAATCTAAGTTTCGATGATGAGGAACTTCGAGGAAAGAAGGAAGATCACAACTTGGCACATCTCGATGATTTGCCAATCGATTCCCATCCAATGTATTTGTGATCTTTGGTTCATCTTTGAGCGTAATGCCGAAGCGACACTCTCGTTTGGCTTACAAAGGACACCAATGAAGTTCAATGACATAGTGGTAAGAGCTTTCGATGGATCAAGGAAGTCGATTATTGGGAAGTAGATCTCCCGATGACAATTGGTCCGCACTTTTCAAATTACTTTCCAAGTCATGGACGTGCGACTTCTTCTGATTGTCACTAGGAAGACCTTGGATCCACGAGCGGAAGCGATAACCACCTCTCCAGAAATTAAAATTCACGATAAATGGAAAGTTGGTGACCATCGGTGAACAAGCTTTGCTTGTAAGCCATTGTCGATTTCTCTTTCATCACGACTAATGCGTTGAAGGATACATCTCCCGAACATCCGTTAGAAGATGAATCTACCGGCAAAAGCGGATCATCTATCTCTTCGTATTAAGAAGCGACACGGATAGTAAAGATGGCAATGTTGAAGGTTGGGGACAAGTAATCAAACACTGTCAACAACGAAACAAAAGGACTCGGGTTCACACTGTATTCTCAAAGACAAGCAAAAGGATGAAACACTTCGTCCAATTAAAGTATTCAACGGTGGGGGTTTCTTAAACCACTTCTCTCCAAGAGGTTAGCGTCGTAACCATTGAAGATGATGAGGACGATCCCTACGAATCAGAAGTGGACACTTATTTAAACAGGTCTCGAATATGTGTCTCAAGAGGAATTATGCCTTGTTGATCAATTCAAAGACATGTCCTATGACATGAAAATCTACATCCCTTACGAAGTTTGGGATACCTTGGGAGAACCCGTGGTAAATTTGACTACATGGTGAAATATACTCATGACTCGAGAATCGAGATCGAAGATATCCATTAGATGGGGTGATTCTTTTAGTACCCTAGTCAATGGGAAGAGGTGTACCCATCTTCCCAATCTAATCACCAATCGAGTTCCTAACGAAGACTTACGCTTTAACACGCCTGTGAAGTCATTAAATCAGATCCACGATTACCACTACATCAACATGATCCGAAGATCAAGGTGCGATTCGGGATACGAAGTGGAAAGTGTCGCCGACAATGAGTCTCTTCACTCGAGAAGATTGGAGGGTACATCCCGAATTCAACGCAAAGGTCAACGAAGCATCTTGTATCCCATACTTCGATCTATTCATCAAGTGAAGAAGGCGCTTTAGTACGAAGGCAAAGTCAATCGTCGAGTCTTCAAAACACTTTCAACCAACGACCAAGGTCTACTCAGGGTTAAACCAAGTGGAAAGTTACGGTACCTCGATTTCCATGGAGTTCGTCTACTGAAACTGTTGAAGTTCGACTAACGCTCTAGTTCTAAGTAGTTTATCTTTGCTTTTGTTTTGAACTCTCGCTTAAAAGCGAAGAGATGTTTTATAGGGTTTAGCTTTTAAATAATTTCTCTTTGTCTTGCCCAAGACAAATGAGTTTGTATTTTAGGGCCCTGTTTCATATTGTGAATCATAAATAAAATGCGTTGTTTTGATTCCACACTTTGTGTTTATTTTTCATTTTACCCTTCTTGGAAATAATAATCCTAAAAAACAGAAAAAAAAATCTTCAAAAAAAAAAGAATAATAAATTTTTTTATCTGCATACACTTTCACATTGACTTTTTCAAAAAAAAAATGATGAAAAAACAAGGGGTTAATTAATCACTTTCACAGAGAATGTTATGACCGATGTCGACACTATGTTAAATTCACATAGTAAATCTGAAGCGATAAATAACACAATAAGTTGTTCACCGATTCGGTTCAACAAACCTACATCACGGGGCTACCAAGCACAGGAGAAAGTTCACTATTAGCGTATCAATTCGAAGACCTACAGAACACACGGTTGCGACCTTCTTTAATCACTACCCAATGACCCTTTTACCTAAGTCCTACTTAGATATGAGTTCCTACTCACTCCCCTCAATCACAGCGGTGATATCAACCTATTGACTAATTGAATTGTGAAGACACACTTCAATAAAATATCTTGATCTTGCTTCAAAGCTTGATCAAGAGACAAACACTCGTGCTTTAAAGCTTTGAGTGATAAACTACCCTACAGCAAATCCTAGTCCAATGCACTTATCAATTGATAGTTGCTTGGCTCACAAGAAACTAAATTACCAATACCAACTGTTACAAATCCTAACGATACACAAACACAATGCTATCTCTTCAATACATTCCAAGGCGCACCGGTTGTAAGGTTCTTTTCCTTTTATAGAAGCGATCCACGAAACTTGATTTGGGCTTCCATAAAGATAGCTAGGGTTCACTAATTTAATCCTAAAACATGGTCTTTTCAACAACCAATTTAGGTTTAATTAAGTTTAACCTAGCGACCACGTGAAACATGCTAATAACAAAAAACAATATTTAGCAGCTCAACAAACTTCTGAAAAATCTCGGGAACAAGCAGTTACTGCGAGCAGAATGTCACCTTGAATGTCATAACATACATTATGACATCGATCTGTTTTGAGAATTTCCAGAACTTTAGCTTCGATTAGTGTCTTTTAACATCCTTAGCATGTAGGATTTATCTTCAATCTCCGAATGTCATGACATCCATCATGACATTGCTAAAACCTAGTTTTACCAAACATAATGCCAACTTAAAACACTAACAAACTCCCCTTTGGCACATTTTGGCTAAAACTACCTAACACATCGAGAGAACCTATCACGTGAGAAGACAATAAACTAGTTCTAAGCTTTCCTAAGCTTTAAGTAACTAGAACTTAGAGAGATAAATTCTACCCATACAAAATCCCACAATTCCACAATTGCCCCATAAACAAAATTTTAAGCAGGAGGCATACAATTTCCCCAAAGTCCCGTACTACGTTAACACGTGGTTCTTCTCCCCTTTTTAGCCATAAAGGGCCAAGGAAACAATACAAGTTCCCCAAACTTTTAATCAAAGCATTACCAAAACAAGTATACCAAATAATTAAGTACCGGCATTGGTATACGAGGATACACATCATCAACATAAATTACAATCATCCAAACAAAATTGGGAAAAGGAGACAAGAAGAAGAAAAAATAACAAGAAATTGACAAAGCAGACAACGAGGGCAAGAGCAACATCTCAAGTGCTTTCTTCTCGGAGAAGAAGCGTGGAAAAGCATCTTGACACCGACCATCGAATATCATCATCTTGACATCACCAGCATCATTATCGACTTTCTCTTCATCCTCGACCTCGTGTCCTGCTCTAGTTGAGAGATTAGCTCTTCCGGACTTTGCTTTTTGCTTCAAGCTCCTTGCAAGTTGCTCTTAGCACAACAATGACATTTTCCTTCGAGAATTTTCTTTGACGGTGAAGTCTCGTGAGATGTCATGACAATGTCGGACATGCTTCCTTGGAGCAGTTTGTAGTGGAAGCCAAGGCGAAGCTCTTTCTGTCTCTTTCACCTAGAATATCGGGAATTGGTCGGTGATAATTCCACACGGTAGGGAGGAAGGCTATAGGTCCCTTGATTGCATAGCTTCGGCATGCTTGAGAGTTTGATCAAAGATGTAGGATCCATAGTCAAATCGACTTAGTACCTCTGCATATATCTCTGCTTGATCCATGGAGATAGTTGACTTGTGATTGGTTGGGACCCGATTAGCGACTCTATCTTATGTAGGATGGAAAATTTAACACTCGCTTGCTTGTTGAGAGTTTTCCTTTAGAGGCCTTGTCGACTTGATTTGCGGTGATGGTTTGACAAATCTTGTTGTCGGTTTCCTCCACTTCTGGTAGTATTATCGGATCTACCAATCATTGATCACATTTGGAAAAACGACTTTCCTCCCTCTCATACACAGTTTGGTAGTCATCGAATTCCTATCCCACAGTCATTTGTGAGATTGACAATAAACTCTCTCAGCTTCATAGCAGTTTGAGAGCTTCTTCACTTTTTTCATCGATCCTGCCTCCTTAATCGAGTTAACAATCTCCTTTCATTCTAAAGCACTCTTGTTCAACTCTCTTTCTAGTGCAACCCTCTTTAAGCAAACATACTTCCACCTTCCGCACTTTCGGGATGATGGAATGAGATGTTATCAATTGCCACAGGGCACCTTGGAAAGTTTTCAAGAGTTGGCTTCTTTCTTGAAGGTATGTCGGTGACATTCTCCTCGACATCAAACTCGAGTCATGATCGGACTCCACAGGTTCGGTTCCTTCCTCTTTTTA
This sequence comes from Vicia sativa, assembly GCA_021764765.1. Taxonomy (NCBI): domain Eukaryota; kingdom Viridiplantae; phylum Streptophyta; class Magnoliopsida; order Fabales; family Fabaceae; genus Vicia; species Vicia sativa. The sequence goes on from CM038793.1 coordinate 208,658,352, forward strand.
ACAATAGGTGTTCTCTTTTGTCTAGAGTCACCGTGAGTTTTACTCTACATTTCTTTGTAGAGGTTCGATATGGAATACTTTTCGGTCTTATGCATCTTCCACCCTTTTCTTTGTGGGCTCTGTGAGACGCTTGTTTTCCCTTTCTTCTCATCATCCTCTTTGCAATGCTAGGATTAACATTGGCAATGGGTCATTGTCTGAACACTTCATCGGTCTATGACAAGGGTTTATCAAATTCTCGAATCTTGAGCAGGACTTTTCAAGATTATCACAAGGTTTCTCTGGAGTCTCTTCTAGGATACTATCAAAGATATAGTTAGCATCGAAATACTCTTAGTGAAGATTCCTCAAGAACATCATCGAAATCACATCTTCATTAGCGCGGGGTTTCATTACAAGCATCATTCATGCTCACTTGAATTTTTAACGGAGGATCATGACATTCTTGACGGAGAATCAACATGATCACGGATGTCTTGACATTCTCTGTGACATCTGGATCAAGCTGCTAAGCTAGGGCTAGCGGACTTTTCATTAGAGATTGAAACCCGAAGCAGTTGGTCTTCATTGAGGATCACGGTTACCAATCTAGCAATGGCTATATGCGACTCTAGACTCTATGTGTTTACCATTTACGAGGAGCGAAGAGGATGGTACAGAAGTCTTACGGAAGGTGATGCTTGCGTCCTTCTTGCATTCCTTGTACGCAATTTCTTGACCTTTTAGGTGCATGGCCATTCTGTGAGGAGTGATTCTCGAGCTTCAACATGCATGTCATCGGTGTTTGCCCTAACTTCATCCATGGCGGAGATGATGAACCGATTTTGAGAAGATGAAGATGATGAAGACATATTTTCTGGAAGATTTTGAGGAAATGAGGCGAGAATGGCGAGGTTTTGAAAGTTTCTTTTAGATGAAGGAAATATGATACTTTCAAAGAAGAAACTACTATATGAAGGGTCTCTTCCTATTCTTGGACCTTTTAAAAATAAGAGAAAAATACTTAAATAACCTACTTATAAATACTTGAAGAAAAGATCCTTTCCATTCCTTGTTGTATGCAAGGTTAATTGCTACAATTCCTCATTTGGACAATTACCACTTGCCCTTAACATTTCAAGTGCTAGTCTCAAGCACTTTAGTAAAAGTGTCACGATTACAATGTCATGACATCCTATATGACATTGTATTCGATCGACATCTGCTTCATCGGATCATCGAGAACAATTGCTACCGGTGCTATGTGATAAGTCTCAACATTGTACGAGGAATACGGTTTGCTTCTTGCGACCAAGAAAGCGGATGGTTTCTCAAGATGAACCATCCTTCAAAAGAGCTTTACACAAGCATTTATCAACACTTTCTCCACTTATTTTCTTGGACAACTTCAAATGTAGAAGGAGAGTCCTAGTGTAGTGCCATGATTCAATCGAGCTTCTTGACATAATTCCTTGCATATTTGCTTTGTGAAGGAATTGTTGAGTCTTTCATCAATGTGTCGACATTCCTCCGGATACTATGGTATTAACATGAGCGGATGCCACCATGATCTTTTCCTCATTGGAAGGGTTTCATTAGGACTCCCTCATGTATCCTTTGTGATGAGACTAGGTTATCCTCTCATGCGGATCCTAGTACTTTGCTTTAGTACTTTAAAATGGTCGGATGTCTAGACATTGAGTGTGACATTCGATTTCTGTCCAACTTTATACTTACCAGATTCTCCCTTTGACTATGAGAGATCTTGGTATCCCGACTCCTCTATGGGCTGATCCTTTTCATTCCTCGAGGTGTGGATGATCGATTCTTGCTGCCACAACTTTACTTCTTCTTGACTTTATGCATAGGACACACAGAAGACAGTGGTGTTCTCGATTCCCATGTAACGGTTGTCCTTTGATCGACTCCTCTCATAATCTGCTTGTTCATCATTGATTACAAGACATTCGGACTTAGTGAAGTTGTTGTGAGACCCGTATCACATAGGTGACTTATGCTAATGAGATTTGCGTCAAACCTTTTACCAGCAATACTTCATTCGGGTTTGGAACTTGGACGGTTTGAGTTTCCAATACCTTTGATTTCTCCTTTAGCCCCATCTCAAAAGTAACAAAAGCAGTGAGGTTTAACATCTTTAAGAAGATTTCTTTCTCGGTCATGTGCTTGGAACACCTTTGTCAAAGTACCAATCTTTCTTGGTAGACACACTAAGAGTGTTAGCTACCGGAGCAGATCTTCTTCTTCCTGTTGAGAGTATGATACCTGTTGGTTTTAGGCTTTACATAAGACCCTTGATTAGGATATCCATGAAGTGCATAGCGGAAGGATTTTATGTGACCAAACCTTCCACAATAATGACATCTCCATCTTTGAAGCTGTTTGTTCATGTTTCTATGACTTTGATGTTGCACCAATGTTGTGACATACGCTTTGACATTGGTCTATTAGGTCATTCTTCCTTTTGTTATAGACAAACTTCTTACTCTTCATATACCACGAGGTAGACACATTCAGGCTTGTGGTATGACATCTTCTTTGTCATTGACTTCAGGTTTGTTCCATTCACAGTTGTTGCAAATCTCTTTGCGATCCATGCTTTGAGCTAGACACATTTCTTGTTTTGGGTTGTGACACTTTGACATTGTTTTCCTATGTCTCTTCTTCTTAATGTCACCAAGGTTGCTTTTCATACATATCCTAGACCATGCTTATTTCACGCATTCATCAAGTGAAGAATTTCTTCCAACTTATCGATTACGGATGTCAACATTTTGTGATTTAGACATCTGATCAAGTTCGAATTCACATAACAATATCACTATTGAGGTGATTTATAGTGGGCATGTTTTCCTCTTTCTCCTTGACTTCACATTCTCAACTTCCAACTTCTCAATCGACTTTTTACGCTCCTCATTCTGGCGACATACTTCATCATTTTTTATACGACTTCTGTAGTTTTCATAAGCTCTTCAAATGTCACTTCCTCATCACTAGAATCCATATCGAGTTGTACACTCGAGGCGTTGACAAGTTTGGCACCTTCTTCCTCGATTCACTTCACGAATCACCATCGGACCAGTGACCATTCCTTTCTTTTGTTTCTTTAGAAAGGTGGGACATTCAGCTCTAATATGTCCAAATCCTTCACATTCATGACATTGGACTTTACTGCCTTGACTTCCTTTTTCCTCTAACTTGGATCTTCTGCTGGAGTCATAAGATCTGCTAATGTCGGATGGGTGTCCTTGACATTTGACCTTGACTTTGGATCAATCCTCCTGATTAGTTTGTTGAACTTTCTCCCAAGCATGGCAATAGCTTGGATATCTTCTCTTCATCTTCCACCTTGCATCCTTCTTGATTGTTGGATACAAGTGCTATGCTCTTGTTTTCTTGTCAAGGTTTCATGATTCCCATCTCAAAAGTCATAAGGGATCCATAAGTTCTTCAACCTTCAAGGTCTTGATGTCTTGAGCCTCTTCTATTGCGGTGACTTTCATTGCAAATCTCTTAGGCAAGGATCGAGAATCTTTCTCACACTTCTCTTGGACATCTTTTCACCAAGTGCTCCGAGGCATTGGCAATTTCAAAATATTCATGTGAAATTCATGAATATTCTCATCTTCCTTCATCTTCAAATTCTCAAATTTGGTAGTGAGCATCTGAAGTCTTGACATCTTCACCTTGGATGTTCCCTCGTGAGTAGTTACGAGTGTCCCAAACATCCTTGGCGGCTCACATTGATGAACCGGTCTGAAGATATTCTGTCAATACCATAGAGCAGAGCATTCAATGCTTTAGAGTTCCCAGAGCTAGCTCTTCTTCCTCTTTGCTCCATTCCTCCTCGGGTTTCAAGGCGGTGGTGCCATCTTTCTCAAGCTTGGTGGGATGTTTCCATCCTTTATGACTCTCCAGCTTTAATGTCCATTGATCTTAAGAAGGCAACCATCGAGGCTTCGGTAATCATAATTAGACCCATCGAATAGGCGGTCTTCCTCCAATCCTCCTTCTTTATCCATTACGCGGAAACTATTATCCCTAGATCTCACCGGAAATAACAAGCGGGTGCTGCTCTGATGCCAATTGAAATTCTGGCGGCGGATACTTGATGTCCGAGAGAATGTTATGACACGATGTCGACACTATGTTAGCAATTCACATAAATACTGAAGCGATAAATAACACAATAAGTTGTTCACCGATTCGGTTCAACAAACCTACATCAGGGGCTACCAAGCCGGGAGAAAGTTCACTATTAGCGATATCAATTCGAAGACCCTACGAACACACGGTTGGCCTTCTCTAATCACTACCCAATGACCCTTTTACCTAAGTCCTACTTAGATATGAGTTCCTACTCACTCCCCTCAATCACGGCGGTGATATCAACCTATTGACTAATTGAATTGTGAAGACACACTTCAATAAAATATCTTGATCTTGCTTCAAGCTTGATCAAGAGACAAACACTCGTGCTTTAAAGCTTTGGTGATAAACTACCCTTACCAAATCATAGTCCAATGCACTTATCAATTGATAGTTGCTTGGCTCACAAGAAAACTAAATTACACAATACCATGTTACAAATCCTAACGATTACACAAACCTGTTGCTATCTCTTGATACATTCAAAGGCGCCGGTTGTAAGGGTTCTTTTCCTTTTATAGAAGCGATCCACGAAACTTGAGTTTGGGCTTCCATAAAGATAGCTAGGGTTCACTTAATTTAATCCTAAAAACATGGTCTTTTCAACAACCAATTTAGGTTTAATTAAGTTTAACCTAACAACCACGTCGACATGCTTTCTAATAACGGAAAAACAATATTTAGCGCTCAACAAACTTCACGAAAAATCTAGGAACAAGCAGTTCTGCGAGCAGAATGTTACCTTTGAATGTCATAACATACATTATGACATCGATCTGTTTCTGAATTTCGGCCTGACTTTAGCTTCGGTTACGGTACGTCTTTTAACATCCTTAGCGGTGGATTTATCTTCAATCTCTGAATGTCATGACATCCATCATGACATTGCTAAAACCTAGTTTTACCAAACATAATGCCAACTTAAAACACTAACAAACTCCCCTTTGGCACATTTTGGCTAAAACTACCTAACACATCGAGAGAACTATCACGTGAGAAGACAATAAACTAGTTCTAAGCTTTCTAAGCTTTCCTAAGCTTTAAGTAACTAGAACTTAGAAGATAAATTCTACCCATACAAAATCCCACAATTCCCACAATTGCCCCATAAACAAAATTTTAAGCAGGAGGCATACAATTTCCCCAAAGTCCGTACTCATTAACACGATGGTTCTTCTCCCCTTTTAGCCATAAAGGGCCAAAAACAATACAAGTTCCCCAACTTTTAATCAAACAGTACCAAAACAAGTATACGACAAATAATTAAGTACCGGCATTGGTATCTGATGATACATCTGTCAACATAAATTACAATCATCCAAACAAAATTGGGAAAAGGAAGCGACAAGAAGAAAAAAATAACAAGAGAATTGACAAAGCAATGACAGCAGGGCAAGGAGCAACATCTCAAGTGCTTTCTTCTCCAGAAGAAGCAACGTGGAAAGCATCTTGACACCGACCATCGAATATCATCATCTTGACATCACCAGCATCATTATCGACTTTCTCTTCATCCTCGACCTCGTGTCCTGCTCTGGTTGAGAGATTAGCTCTTCGGACTTTGCTTTCTTGCTTCAAGCTCCTTGCAAGTTGCTCTTAGCACAACAATGACATTTGCCTTAGAGAATTTTCTTTGTGGTGAAGTCTCGAGATGTCATGATAATGTCAGGACATGCTTCCCTTAGAGCAGTTTGTAGTGGAAGCCAAGAGAAGCTCTTTCTGGTGTATCTCTTTCGGCTAGAATATCGGAAATTGGTCGGTGATAATTCCACACGTGGGGAGGAAAGGCTATAGGTCCCTTGATTGCATAGCTTTCAACATGCTTGAGAGTTTGATCAAAGATGTAGGATCCATAGTCAAATGCGCTTGGTACCTGCATATATAAATCTGCCCGATCCAATGGAGATAGTTGACTTGTGATTGGTTGGGACCCGTTAGCGACTCTATCTTATGTAGGATGGCAAATTTAACACTCGACTTGCTTGTTGAGAGTTTTCCTTTAGAGGCCAGCATCGACTTGATTTGCAGTGATGGTTTGACAAATCTTGTTGTCAGTTTCCTCCAGCTCTGGCTGAGTATTATCAGATCTACCCAGAAATCTATTGATCACATTTGGAGAAAACCTGACTTTCCTCCCTCTCACATACACAGTTTGGTAGTCATCAGAATTCCTATCCCCACAGTCATTTGTGAGATTGACAATAAACTCTCTCACCAAAGCTTCATAACAGTTTGAGAGCTTCTTCACTGTTTTCATCAGTCCTGCCTCCTTAATCAGGTTAACAATCTCCTTTCATTCTAAAGCACTCTTGTTCGACTCTCTTTAGTGCAACCCTCTTTAAGCAAACATACTTCCACCTTCCAGCACTTTCAGGATGATGGAATGAGATGTTATCAATTGCCACTTCAGGCACCTTGGAAAGTTTTCCAAGAGTTGGCTTCTTTCTTGAAGGTATGTCAGTGACATTCTCCTCAACATCAAACTCAGAGTCATGATCGGACTCCACGAGGTTGAGTTCCTTCCTCTTTTAACAATAGGTGTTCTCTTTTGTCTAGAGTCACCGAGATTTTACTCTACATTTCTTTGTAGAGTTCCGATATGGAATACTTTTCGGTCTTATGCATCTTCCACACCTTTTCTTTGGGGGCTCTGTGAGGCGACTTGTTTTCCTTTCTTCTCATCATCCTCTTTGCAATGCTAGGATTAACATTGGCAATGAGGTCATTGTCTGAGAACACTTCATCGGTCTATGACAAGGTTTTATCAAATTCTCGAGAATCTTGAGCAGGAGACTTTTCAAGATTATCACAAGGTTTCTCTGGAGTCTCTTCTAGGATACTATCGGAGATATAGTCGACATCGAAATACTCTTAGTGAAGATTCCTCAAGAACATCATCGAAATCACATCTTCATTAGCGGCGGGGTTTCATTACAAGCATCATTCATGCTCACAGAATTTTAACGAAGGATCAACGGCATTCTTGGCGGGAGAATCAACATGATCACGGATGTCTTGACATTCTCTGTGACATCGGATCAAGCTAAGCTAGGGCTAGCGGAGACTTTTCATTTAGAGATTGAAACCCGAGCAGTTGGTCTTCATTGAGGATCCGGTTACCAATCTAGCAATGGCTATATGCCGACTCTAGACTCTATGTGTTTACCATTTACGAGGGCGAAGAGGATGGTGCAAGTCTTACGAGAAGGTGATGCTTGCGTCCTTCTTGCATTCCTTATCGCAATTTCTTGACCTTTTACGGGTGCATGGCCATTCTGAGAGGAGTGATTCTCGAGCTTCACATGCATGTCATCGGTGTTTGCCTAACTTCATCCATGGCGGGAGATGATGAACCAAATTTTGAGAAGATGAAGATGATGAAGACATATTTTCTTTGGAAGATTTTGAGGAAATGAGGCGAGAATGGCGGAGGTTTTGAAAGTTTCTTTTAGATGAAGGAAATATGATACTTTCAAAGAAGAAACTACTATATGAAGGGTCTCTTCCTATTCTTGGACCTTTTAAAAATAAGAGGAAAATACTTAAATAACCTACTTATAAATACTTGAAGAAAAGATCCTTTCCATTCCTTGTTGTATGCAAGGTTAATTGCTACAATTCCTCATTTGGACAATTACCCAACTTGCCCTTAACATTTCAATGGCTAGTCTCGAGCACTTTAGTAAAAGTGTCACGATACAATGTCATGACATCCATATGACATTGTATTCGATCGACATCTGCTTCATCGGATCATCGAGAACAATTGCTACCGGTGCTATGTGATAAGTCTCAACATTATACGAGGAATACGGTTTGCTTCTTGCGACCCGAAAGCAGGATGGTTTCTCAAGATGAACCATCCTTCAAAAGCTTTACACAAGCATTTATCAACACTTTCTCCACTTATTTTCTTGGACAACTTCAAATGTAGAAGGAGAGAGTCCTAGTGTAGCGCCATGATTCAATCGAGCTTCTTGACATAATTCCTTGCATATTTGCTTTGTGAAGGAATTGTTGAGTCTTTCATCAATGTCGACATTCCTCCGGATACTATGGTATTAACATGAGCGGATGCCACCATGATCTTTTCCCTCATTGGAAGGGTTTCATTCGGGACTCCCTCATGTATCCTTTGACATAAGACTAGGTTATCCTCTCATGCGGATCCTAGTACTTTGCTTTAGTACTTTAAAAATGGTCGGATGTCTAGACATTGAGTGTGACATTCGATTTCTGTCAACTTTATACTTACCAGATTCTCCTTTGACTATGAGAGATCTTGGTATCCTTGACTCCCTATGGGCCTGATCCTTTTCATTCCTCACGAGGTGTGGATGATCGATTCTTGCTGCCACACTTTACTTCTTCTTGACTTTATGCATGGGACACCGAGAAGGCAGTGGTGTTCTCGATTCCCACATGTAACAGTTGTCCTTTGATCGACTCCTCTCATAATCACGCTTGTTCATCATTGATTACAAGACATTCAGACTTAGTGAAGTTGGTGTGAGACCCATATCACATAGTGACTTATGCTAATGAGATTTGCGGTCAAACCTTTTACCGCAATACTTCATTCGGGTTTGGAACTTGGACCGGTTTGAGTTTCCAATACCTTTGATTTCTCCTTTAGCCCCATCTCCAAAGTAACAAAGCCGGAGTGAGGTTTAACATCTTTAAGAAGATTTCTTTCTCGGTCATGTGCTTGGAACACCCTTGTCAAAGTACCAATCTTTCTTGGTAGACACACTAAGAGAAGTGTTAGCTACCGAGGCAACGATCTTCTTCTTCCTTGTTGAGGTATGATACCCTGTTGGTTTTAGGCTTCACATAAGACCCTTGATTAGGATATCCATGAAGTGCATAGCGGAAGGATTTTATGTGACCAAACCTTCCACAATAATGACATCTCCATCTTTGAAGCTGTTTGTTCATGTTTCTATGACTTTGATGTTGCACCCAATGTTGTGACATCTGCTTTGACATTGGTCTATTAGGTCATTCTTCCTTTTGTTATAGACAAACTTCTTAGTCTTCATATACCACGAGGTAGACACATTCAGCGGCTTGTGGTATGACATCTTCTTTGTCATTGACTTCCAGGTTGTTCCATTCAGGTTGTTGCAAATCTCTTTGCGGTCCATGCTGAGCGGACACATTTCTGTTTTGGGTTGTGACACTGCTTTGACATTGTTTTCCTATGTCTCTTCTTCTTAATGTCACCACGGGTTGCTTTTCACCACATATCCTAGACCATGCTTATTTCACGCATTACATCAAGTGAAGAATTTCTTCCAACTTATCGATTACGGATGTCAACATTTTGTGATTTAGACATCGATCAAGTTGAATTGACATAACAATATCACTATTGAGGTGATTTATAGTGGTATGTTTTCCTCTTTCTCGACCTTGACTTCACATTCTCGACTTCAACTTCTCAATCGACTTTTACGCTCCTCATTCTGGCGACATGCTTCATCATTTTTATACGACTTCACGTAGTTTTAAAGCTCTTCAAATGTCACTTCCTCATCACTAGAATCCATATCGAGTTGTACACTCGGAGAGGCGTTGACAAGTTTGGCACCTTCTTCCTCAGATTCACTTCACGAATCACCATCGGACCAGTGACCCATTCCTTTCTTTTGTTTCTTTAGAAAGGTGGGACATTCGACTCTAATATGTCCAAATCCTTCACATTCATGACATTGGACTTTCTTGCCTTGACTTCCTTTTCCTCTAACTTGGATCTTCTGCTGGAGTCATAAGATCGCTAATGTCGGATGGGTGTCCTTGACATTTGACCTTGACTTTGGATCGATCCTCTGATTAGTTTGTTGAACTTTCTCCCAAGCATGGCAATAGCTTGGATATCTTCTCTTCATCTTCCACCTTGCATCCTTCTTGATGTTGGATACAAGTGCTATGCTCTTGTTTTCTTGTCAGCAGTTTCATGATTCCCATCTCAAAAGTCATAAGGGATCCAATAAGTTCTTCAACCTTCAAGGTCTGATGTCTTGAGCCTCTTCTATTGCGGTGACTTTCATTGCAAATCTCTTGAGCAAGGATCGAGAATCTTTCTCACGACTTCTCTTGGACATCTTTTCACCAAGTGCTCACGAGGCATTGGCAATTTCAAAATATTCATGTGAAATTCATGAATATTCTCATCTTCCTTCATCTTCAAATTCTCAAATTTGGTAGTGAGCATCTGAAGTCTTGACATCTTCACCTTGGATGTTCCCTCATGAGTAGTTAAAGTGTCCCAAACATCCTTGGCATTTCACATTGATGAACCGATCGAAGATATTCTGTCAATACCATAGAGCAGCATTCAATGCTTTAGAGTTCCCAAGAGCTAGCTCTTCTTCCTCTTTGCTCCATTCCTCCTCGGGTTTCAAGGCGGTGGTGCCATCTTTCTCAAGCTTGGTGGGATGTTTCCATCCTTTATCGGTGACTCTCAAGCTTTAATGTCCATTGATCTTAAGAAGGCAACCATACGAGGCTTCGATAATCATAATTAGACCCATCCGAATAGGTGGTCTTCCTCCAAATCCTCCTTCTTTATCCATTCGCGAAACTATTATCCTAGATCTCACCCGAAAATAACAAGCGGGGTGCACGCGGTGCCAATTGAAATTCTGGCGGCGGATACTTGATGTCACGAGAGAATGTTATGACCACGATGTCGACACTATGTTAGCAATTCACATAGAAGCGATAAATAACACAATAAGTTGTTCACCGATTCGGTTCAACAAACCTACATCAGGGGCTACCAAGCCAGGAGAAAGTTCACTATTAGCGGTATCAATTCGAAGACCTACGCCAACACACGGTTGTGACCTTCTCACTTAATCACTACCCAATGACCCTTTTACCTAAGTCCTACTTAGATATGAGTTCCTACTCACTCCCCTCAATCACGGCGGTGATATCAACCTATTGACTAATTGAATTGTGAAGACACACTTCAATAAAATATCTTGATCTTGCTTCAAAGCTTCAATCAAGAGACAAACACTCGTGCTTTAAAGCTTTGGTGATAAACTACCCTTCACAAATCATAGTCAATGCACTTATCAATTGATAGTTGCTTGGCTCACAAGAGAAACTAAATTACACAATACCAAGCTGTACAAATCCTAACGATTACACAAACCTGTTGCTATCTCTTCAATACATTCAAAGCGCGGCACGGTTGTAAGGGTTCTTTTCCTTTTATAGAAGCGATCCACGAAACTTGGTTTTGGGCTTCCATAAAGATAGCTAGGGTTCACTTAATTTAATCCTAAAACATGGTCTTTTCAACAACCAATTTAGGTTTAATTAAGTTTAACCTAACAACCACGTGACATGCTTTCTAATAACGGAAAAACAATATTTAGCGCTCGACAAACTTCACGAAAAATCTAGGGAACAAGCAGTTCTGCGAGCAGAATGTTACTTGAATGTCATAACATACATTATGACATCGATCTGTTTCTAATTTCGGCCTGACTTTAGCTTCGATTCGATGTCTTTTAACATCCTTAGCGGTGGGATTTATCTTCAATCTCGAATGTCATGACATCCATCATGACATTGCTAAAACCTAGTTTTACCAAACATAATGCCAACTTAAAACACTAACAAACTCCCCTTTGGCACATTTTGGCTAAAACTACCTAACACATCGAGAGAACCTATGCGCAGAAGACAATAAACTAGTTCTAAGCTTTCCTAAGCTTTCCTAAGCTTTAAGTAACTAGAACTTAGAAGATAAATTCTACCCATACAAAATCCCACATTCCCACATTGCCCCATAAACAAAATTTTAAGCAGGCATACAATTTCCCCAAAGTCCCATACTCACATTAACACGGTGGTTCTTCTCCCCTTTTTAGCCATAAAGGGCCAAGGAAACAATACAAGTTCCCCAAACTTTTAATCAAACAGTACCAAAAACAAGTATACCAGCAAATAATTAAGTACCAGCATTGGTATACAGCGATACACATCTGTCAACATAAATTACAATCATCCAAACAAAATTGGGAAAAGGAAACAACACAAGAAGAAGAAAAAAAATAACAAGAGAATTGACAAAACAGCAGCAACAGGGGCAAGGAGCAACATCTCAAGTGCTTTCTTCTCCGGAAGAAGCAACGTGGAAAAGCATCTTGATTGACCATCGAATATCATCATCTTGACATCACCAGCATCATTATCGACTTTCTCTTCATCCTCGACCTACGTGTCTGCTCTAGTTGAGAGATTAGCTCTTCAGACTTTGCTTTCTTGCTTCAAGCTCCTTGCAAGTTGCTCTTAGCACAACAATGACATTTGCCTTGAGAATTTTCTTTGGTGAAGTCTCGGCAGATGTCATGATAATGTCGGGACATGCTTCCCTTGGAGCAGTTTGTAGTGGAAGCCAAGCGAAGCTCTTTTCTGGTATCTCTTTCACTAGAATATCGGGAATTGGTCGGTGATAATTCCACACGTGGGAGGAAAGGCTATAGGTCCCTTGATTGCATAGCTTTCAACATGCTTGAGTTTGATCAAAGATGTAGGATCCATAGTCAAATGCGACTTGAGTACCTCTGCATATATAATCTGCCCGATCCAATGGAGATAGTTGACTTGTGATTGGTTGGGACCCGTTAGCGACTCTATCTTATGTAGGATGGCAAATTTAACACTCAGCTTGCTTGTTGAGAGTTTTCCCTTTAGAGGCCACTGTCTGACTTGATTTGCAGTGATGGTTTGACAAATCTTGTTGTCAGTTTCCTCCAGCTCTGGCTGAGTATTATCAGATCTACCCAGAAATCTGTTGATCACATTTGGAGAAAACCTGACTTTCCTCCCTCTCACATACACAGTTTGGTAGTCATCAGAATTCCTATCCCCACAGTCATTTGTGAGATTGACAATAAACTCTCTCACCAAGCTTCATATGGTTTGAGATCTTCTTCACTGTTTTCATCAGTCCTGCCTCCTTAATCAGGTTAACAATCTCCTTTCATTCTAAAGCACTCTTGTTCAACTCTCTTTCTAGTGCAACCCTCTTTAAGCAAACATACTTCCACCTTCCAGCACTTTCAGGATGATGGAATGAGATGTTATCAATTGCCACTTCAGGCACCTTGGAAAGTTTTCCAAGAGTTGGCTTCTTTCTTGAAGGTATGTCAGTGACATTCTCCTCGACATCAAACTCGAGTCATGATCGGACTCCACGAGTTCGAGTTCCTTCCTCTTTTTAACAATAGGTGTTCTCTTTTGTCTAGAGTCACCGGTTTTACTCTACATTTCTTTGTAGAGGTTCCATATGGAATACTTTTCGATCTTATGCATCTTCCACACCTTTTCTTTGGCGGGGCTCTGTGAGGCGACTTGTTTTCCTTTCTTCTCATCATCCTCTTTGCAATGCTAGGATTAACATTGGCAATGAGGTCATTGTCTGAGAACACTTCATCCAGTCTATGACAAGGGTTTATCAAATTCTCGGAATCTTGAGCAGGAGACTTTTCAAGATTATCACAATGGTTTCTCTGGAGTCTCTTCTAGGATACTATCGGAGATATAGTCGACATCGAAATACTCTTAGTGAAGATTCCTCAAGAACATCATCAAATCACATCTTCATTAGCGGGGGGTTTCATTACAAGCATCATTCATGCTCGAATTTTTTACGGAAGGATCAACGGCATTCTTGGCGGAGAATCAACATGATCACGGATGTCTTGACATTCTCGTGACATCTGGATCAAGCTGCTAAGCTAGGGCTAGCGGACTTTTCATTTAGAGATTGAAACCCGAGGAGCAGTTGGTCTTCATTGAGGATCCACGTTACCAATCTAGCAATGGCTATATGCAGACTCTAGACTCCTGTGTTTACCATTTACGAGGAGCAGAAGAGGATGGTACGAAGTCTTACGAAGGTGATGCTTGCGTCCTTCTTGCATTCCTTATCGCAATTTCTTGACCTTTTTGGTGCATGGCCATTCTGTGGAGGAGTGATTCTCGAGCTTCAACATGCATGTCATCGATGTTTGCCTAACTTCATCCATGGCGGGAGATGATGAACAGTTTTGAGAAGATGAAGATGATGAAGACATATTTTCTGGAAGATTTTGAGGAAATGAGGCGAGAATGGCAGAGGTTTTGAAAGTTTCTTTTAGATGAAGGAAATATGATACTTTCAAAGAAGAAACTATTATATGAAGGGTCTCTTCCTATTCTTGGACATTTTAAAATAAGAGGAAAATACTTAAATAACCTACTTATAAATACTTGAAGAAAAGATCCTTTCCATTCCTTGTTGTATGCAAGGTTAATTGCTACAATTCCTCATTTGGACAATTACCCACTTGCCCTTAACATTTCAAGCTGGCTAGTCTCAAGCACTTTAGTAAAAGTGTCACGGTACAATGTCATGACATCTGTATGACATTGTATTCGATCGACATCTGCTTCATCGGATCATCGAGAACAATTGCTACCGGTGCTATGTGATAAGTCTCAACATTGTACAGGAATACACAATTTTGCTTCTTGCTGACCCAAGAAACAGGATGGTTTCTCAAGATGAACCATCCTTCAAAAGAGCTTTTACACAAGCATTTATCAACACTTTCTCCACTTATTTTCTTGGACAACTTCAAATGTAGAAGGGGGAGAGTCCTAGTGTAGCTGCCATGATTCAATCCAAGCTTCTTGACATAATTCCTTGCATATTTGCTTTGTGAAGGAATTGTTGAGTCTTTCATCAATGTGTCGACATTCCTCCGGATACTATGGTATTAACATAGATGGATGCCACCATGATCTTTTCCCTCATTGGAAGGGTTTCATTCGGACTCCCTCATGTATCCTTTGTGATGAGACTAGGTTATCCTCTCATGCGGATCCTAGTACTTTGCTTTAGTACTTTAAAAATGGTGGATGTCTAGACATTGAGTGTGACATTACGATTTCTGTCCAACTTTATACTTACCACAGATTCTCCTTTGACTATGAGAGATCTTGGTATCCTTCGACTCCCTATGGGCCATCCTTTTCATTCCTCGAGGTGTGGATGATCGATTCTTGCTGCCTGACTTTACTTCTTCTTGACTTTATGCATGGGACACCAGAGGACAGTGGTGTTCTCGATTCCACATGTAGCAGTTGTCCTTTGATCGACTCCTCTCATAATCACTGCTTGTTCATCATTGATTACAAGACATTCGGACTTAGTGAAGTTGTTGTGAGACCCATATCACATAGGCGACTTATGCTAATGAGATTTGCGGTCAAACCTTTTACCGCAATACTTCATTCGGTTTGGAACTTGGACCGGTTTGAGTTTCCAATACCTTTGATTTCTCCTTTAGCCCCGTCTCCAAAAGTAACAAAGCCAGCGGTGAGGTTTAACATCTTTAAGAAGATTTCTTTCTCGGTCATGTGCTTGGAACACCTTGTCAAAGTACCAATCTTTCTTGGTAGACACACTAAGAAGTGTTAGCTACCGAGGCAGATCTTCTTCTTCCTTTGTTGAGAGTATGATACCACTGTTGGTTTTAGGCTTCATAAGACCCTTGATTAGGATATCCATGAAGTCGTAGCGGAAGGATTTTATGTGACCAAACCTTCCACAATAATGACATCTCCATCTTTGAAGCTGTTTGTTCATGTTTCTATGACTTTGATGTTGCACAATGTTGTGACATCTGCTTTGACATTGGTCTATTAGGTGCATTCTTCCTTTTGTTATAGACAAACTTCTTAGTCTTCATATACCACAGGGGGACACATTCAGCGGCTTGTGGTATGACATCTTCTTTGTCATTGACTTCGAGGTTTGTTCCATTCACGGTTGTTGCAAATCTCTTTGCGTCCACATGCTGAGCGGACACATTTCTGTTTTGGGTTGTGACACTGCTTTGACATTGTTTTCCTATGTCTCTTCTTCTTAATGTCACCAACGGGTTGCTTTTCGACCACATATCCTAGACCATGCTTATTTCACGCATTACATCCAAGTGAAGAATTTCTTCCAACTTATCGATTACGGATGTCAACATTTTGTGATTTGACATCGATCAAGTTCGAATTCAGCATAACAATATCACTATTGATTTATAGTGGTGTGTTTTCCTCTTTCTCGACCTTCACACATTCTCGACTTCGACTTCTCAATCGACTTTTACGCTCCTCATTCTGTGACATGCTTCATCATTTTATACACGACTTCACGTAGTTTTCGAAAGCTCTTCAAATGTCACTTCCTCATCACTAGAATCCATATCGAGTTGTACACTCCGGAGGCGGTGACAAGTTTGGCACCTTCTTCCTCAGATTCACTTCACGAATCACCATCGGACAAGTGACGCCATTCCTTTCTTTTGTTTCTTTAGAAAGGTGGGACATTCGACTCTAATATGTCCAAATCCTTCACATTCATGACATTGGACTTTCTTGCCTTGACTTCCTTTTCCTCTAACTTGGATCTTCTGCTGGAGTCATAAGATCTGCTAATGTCAGATGGAGTGTCCTTGACATTTGACCTTGACTTTGGATCAATCCTCCTGATTAGTTTGTTGAACTTTCTCCCAAGCATGGCAATAGCTTGGATATCTTCTCTTCATCTTCCACCTTGCATCCTTCTTGATGTTGGATACAAGTGCTATGCTCTTGTTTTCTTGTCAGCAGTTTCATGATTCCCATCTCAAAAGTCATAAGGGATCCAATAAGTTCTTCAACCTTCAAGGTCTTGATGTCTTGAGCCTCTTCTATTGCGGTGACTTTCATTGCAAATCTCTTAGGCAAGGATCGAGAATCTTTCTCACCTTCTCTTGGACATCTTTTCACCAAGTGCTCACGAGGCATTGGCAATTTCAAAATATTCATGTGAAATTCATGAATATTCTCATCTTCCTTCATCTTCAAATTCTCAAATTTGGTAGTGAGCATCTGAAGTCTTGACATCTTCACCTTGGATGTTCCTCATGAGTAGTTAAGGTGTCCCAAACATCCTTGGCCAGCTCATTGATGAACCGTCGAAGATATTCTGTCAATACCATAGAGCAGGCATTCAATGCTTTAGAGTTCCCAAGAGCTAGCTCTTCTTCCTCTTTGCTCCATTCCTCCTCGGGTTTCAAGGCGGTAGTGCCATCTTTCTCAAGCTTGGTGGGATGTTTCCATCCTTTATCATGACTCTCAAGCTTTAATGTCCATTGATCTTAAGAAGGCAACCATACGAGGCTTCCGTAATCATAATTAGACCCATCCGAATAGGTGGTCTTCCTCCAAATCCTCCTTCTTTATCCATTCGCGGAAACTATTATCCTAGATCTCACCCGAAATAACAAGCGGGGTGCGCTCGATGCCAATTGAAATTCTGGCGGCGGATACTTGATGTCACGAGAGAATGTTATGACACGATGTCGACACTATGTTAGCAATTCACATAGTAAATCTGAGCGATAAATAACACAATAAGTTGTTCACCAGTTCGGTTCAACAAACCTACATCAGGGGCTACCAAGCCGGGGAGAAAGTTCACTATTAGCGGTATCAATTCGAAGACCCTACGCCAACACACGGTTGTGACCTTCTCCTTAATCACTACCCAATGACCCTTTTACCTAAGTCCTGCTTAGATATGAGTTCTACTCACTCCCCTCGATCACGGCGGTGATATCAACCTATTGACTAATTGAATTGTGAAGACACACTTCAATAAAATATCTTGATCTTGCTTCAAGCTTCATCAAGAGACAAACACTCGTGCTTTAAAGCTTTGGTGATAAACTACCCTTCTGACAAATCATAGTCCAATGCACTTATCAATTGATAGTTGCTTGGCTCACAAGAAAACTAGAATTACACAATACCAAGCTGTTACAAATCCTAACGGTACACAAACCTGTTGCTATCTCTTCAATACATTCAAAGGCGGCACGGTTGTAAGGTTCTTTTCCTTTTATAGAAGCGATCCACGAAACTTGGTTTTGGGCTTCCATAAAGATAGCTAGGGTTCATAATTTAATCCTAAAAACATGGTCTTTTCAACAACCAATTTAGGTTTAATTAAGTTTAACCTAGCAACCACGTGAGCATGCTTTCTAATAACGGAAAAACAATATTTAGCACTCAACAAACTTCACGAAAAATCTAGGGAACAAGCAGTTCTGCGAGCAGAATGTTACTGAATGTCATAACATACATTATGACATCGATCTGTTCTAAATTTCGGCCGACTTTAGCTTCGTTACGGTGTCTTTTAACATCCTTAGCGGTAGGATTTATCTTCAATCTCGAATGTCATGACATCCATCATGACATTGCTAAAACCTAGTTTTACCAAACATAATGCCAACTTAAAACACTAACAAACTCCCCTTTGGCACATTTTGGCTAAAACTACCTAACACATCGGAGAACCTATCGGAGAAGACAATAAACTAGTTCTAAGCTTTCCTAAGCTTTCCTAAGCTTTAAGTAACTAGAACTTAGAGAAGATAAATTCTACCCATACAAAAATCCCACAATTCCCACAATTGCCCCCATAAACAAAATTTTAAACAGGAGGCATACAATTTCCCCAAAGTCCCATACTACTGTTAACACAGTAGTTCTTCTCCCCCTTTTTAGCCATAAAGGGCCAAAGGAAACAATACAAGTTCCCCAAACTTTTAATCAAACAGTACCAAAAACAAGTATACCAGCAAATAATTAAGTACCAGCATTGGTATACAGCGATACACATCTGTCAACATAAATTACAATCATCCAAACAAAATTGGGAAAAGGAAACAGCACAAGAAGAAGAAAAAAAATAACAAGAGAATTGACAAAACAGCAGCAACAGGGGCAAGGAGCAACATCTCAAGTGCTTTCTTCTCGGAAGAAGCGTGGAAAAAGCATCTTGACTGACCATCGAATATCATCATCTTGACATCACAACAGCATCATTATCGACTTTCTCTTCATCCTCGACCTCGTGTCTTGCTCTAGTTGAGAGATTAGCTCTTCGGACTTTGCTTTCTTGCTTCAAGCTCCTTGCAAGTTGCTCTTAGCACAACAATGACATTTGCCTTAAAATTTTCTTTGACGGTGAAGTCTCGTGATGTCATGATAATGTCTGGGACATGCTTCCCTTGGAGCAGTTTGTAGTGGAAGCCAAGGCGAAGCTCTTTCTGATGTATCTCTTTCGGCTAGAATATCGGGGAATGGTCGGTGATAATTCCACAGGTAGGGAGGAAAGGCTATAGGTCCCTTGATTGCATAGCTTTCGGCATGCTTGAGTTTGATCAAAGATGTAGGATCCATAGTCAAATGCGACTTGAGTACCTCTGCATATATAAATCTGCCGATCCAATGGAGATAGTTGACTTGTGATTGGTTGGGACCCGTTAGCGCTCTATCTTATGTAGGATGGCAAATTTAACACTCGACTTGCTTGTTGAGTTTTTCCTTTAGAGGCCTTTGTCGACTTGATTTGCGGTGATGGTTTGACAAATCTTGTTGTCGGTTTCCTCACTCTGGTGAGTATTATCGGATCTACCAATCATTGGTCACATTTGGAGAAAACGACTTTCCTCCCTCTCACATACAGTTTGGTAGTCATCGAATTCCTATCCCCAGTCATTTGTGAGATTGACAATAAACTCTCTCACCAAAGCTTCATGCGGTTTGAGATCTTCTTCCTGTTTTCATCGATCCTGCCTCCTTAATCGAGTTAACAATCTCCTTTCATTCTAAAGCACTCTTGTTCAACTCTCTTTCTAGTGCAACCCTCTTTAAGCAAACATACTTCCACCTTCGGCACTTTCGGGATGATGGAATGAGATGTTATCAATTGCCACTTGAGGCACCTTGGAAAGTTTTCAAGAGTTGGCTTCTTTCTTGAAGGTATGTCGGTGACATTCTCCTCGACATCAAACTCGAGTCATGATCGACTCCACGGGTTCGAGTTCCTTCCTCTTTTTAACAATAGGTGTTCTCTTTTGTCTAGAGTCACCAAGCAGTTTTTACTCTACATTTCTTTGTAGAGGTTCCGATATGGAATACTTTTAGTCTTATGCATCTTCCACCCTTTTCTTTGGCGGGCTCTGTAGAGCGACTTGTTTTCCTTTCTTCTCATCATCCTCTTTGCAATGCTAGGATTAACATTGGCAATGAGGGTCATTGTCTGAGACACTTCATCGGTCTATGACAAGGTTTTATCAAATTCTCAGAATCTTGAGCAGGAGACTTTTCAAGATTATCACAAGTTTCTCTGGAGTCTCTTCTAGGATACTATCGGAGATATAGTCGACATCGAAATACTCTTAGGAAGATTCCTCAAGAACATCATCGAAATCACATCTTCATTAGCGGGGGGTTTCATTACAAGCATCATTCATGCTCACTTGAATTTTAACGGAAGGATCAACAACATTCTTGGCGGAGAATCAACATGATCACGGATGTCTTGACATTCTCGTGACATCTGGATCAAGCGCTAAGCTAGGGCTAGCGGACTTTTCATTTAGAGATTGAAACCCGAGGAACAGTTGGTCTTCATTGAGGATCCGGTTACCAATCTAGCAATGGCTATATGCGCGACTCTAGACTCCATGTGTTTACCATTTACGAGGAGCGAAGAGGATGATGCAGAAGTCTTACGAAGGTGATGCTTGCGTCCTTCTTGCATTCCTTGTCGCAATTTCTTGACCTTTTAGGGTGCTGTGGCCATTCGCAGAGGGTGATTCTCGAGCTTGACATGCATGTCATCGGTGTTTGCCTAACTTCATGGCGGGGAGATGATGAACAGTTTTGAGAAGATGAAGATGATGAAGACATATTTTCTTTGGAAGATTTTGAGGAAATGAGGCGAGAATGGCGGAGGTTTTGAAAGTTTCTTTTAGATGAAGGAAATATGATACTTTCAAAAGAAGAAACTATTATATGAAGGGGTCTCTTCCTATTCTTGGACCTTTTAAAAATAAGAGGAAAATACTTAAATAACCTACTTATAAATACTTGAAGAAAAAGATCCTTTCCATTCCTTGTTGTATGCAAGGTTAATTGCTACAATTCCTCATTTGGACAATTACCCAACTTGCCCTTAACATTTCAAACTGGCTAGTCTCAAGCACTTTAGTAAAAGTGTCACGATACAATGTCATGACATCATATGACATTGTATTGATCGACATCTGCTTCATCGGATCATCGAGAACAATTGCTACCGGTGCTATGTGATAAGTCTCAACATTATCAGGAATACAGGTTTTGCTTCTTGCGACCAAGAAGCAGGATGGTTTCTCAAGATGAACCATCCTTGAAAAGCTTTACCAAGCATTTATCAACACTTTCTCCACTTATTTTCTTGGACAACTTCAAATGTAGAAGGGGGAGAGTCCTAGTGTAGCTGCCATGATTCAATCCAAGCTTCTTGACATAATTCCTTGCATATTTGCTTTGTGAAGGAATTGTTGAGTCTTTCATCAATGTGTCTGACATTCCTCCAGATACTATGGTATTAACATGAGCGGATGCCACCATGATCTTTTCCCTCATTGGAAGGGTTTCATTCGGGACTCCCTCATGTATCCTTTGTGATAAGACTAGGTTATCCTCTCATGCGGATCCTAGTACTTTGCTTTAGTACTTTAAAAATGGTCAGATGTCTAGACATTGAGTGTGACATTCTGATTTCCTGTCCAACTTTATACTTACCACAGATTCTCCCTTTGACTATGAGAGATCTTGGTATCCTTCTGACTCCCTCATGGGCCAGATCCTTTTCATTCCTCGGGTGTGGATGATCGATTCTTGCTGCCACAACTTTACTTCTTCTTGACTTTGTCATGGGACACAGGAAGGCAGTGGTGTTCTCGATTCCCACATGTAGCAGTTGTCCTTTGATCGACTCCTCTCATAATCAGCTTGTTCATCATTGATTACAAGACATTCGGACTTAGTGAAGTTGGTTGTGAGACCCATATCACATAGGCGACTTATGCTAATGAGATTTGCGGTCAAACCTTTTACCAGCAATACTTCATTCGAGGTTTGGAACTTGAGACGGTTTGAGTTTCCAATACCTTTGATTTCTCCTTTAGCCCCATCTCCAAAGTAACAAAGCGGAGTGAGGTTTAACATCTTTAAGAAGATTTCTTTCTCCAGTCATGTGCTTGGAACACCTTGTCAAAGTACCAATCTTTCTTGGTAGACACACTAAGAAAGTGTTAGCTACCGAGATCTTCTTCTTCCCTGTTGAGATACCATTGGTTTTAGGCTTCACATAAGACCCTTGATTAGGATATCCATGAAGTCATGTGGCGGAAGGATTTTATGTGACCAAACCTTCCACAATAATGACATCTCCATCTTTGAAGCTGTTTGTTCATGTTTCTATGACTTTGATGTTGCACCCATGTTGTGACATACTGCTTTGACATTGGTCTATTAGGTCATTCTTCCTTTTGTTATAGACAAACTTCTTAGTCTTCATATACCACGAGGTAGACCTGTTCACGGCTTGTGGTATGACATCTTCTTTGTCATTGACTTCCAGGTTTGTTCCATTCACAGTTGTTGCAAATCTCTTTGCGATCCATGCTGAGCAGACACATTTCTGTTTTGGGTTGTGACACTGCTTTGACATTGTTTTCCTATGTCTCTTCTTCTTAATGTCACCAACAGTTGCTTTTCAGCCACGTATCCTAGACCATGCTTATTTCACGCATTACATCCAGGTGAAGAATTTCTTCCAACTTATCGATGCAGATGTCAACATTTTGATTTGACATCGATCAAGTTTGAATTCACATAACAATATCACTATTGAGGTGATTTATAGTGGGTGTGTTTTCCTCTTTCTCGACCTTCAACTTCATTCTCGACTTCCAACTTCTCAATCGACTTTTACGCTCCTCGTTCTGACATGCTTCATCATTTTTATACGACTTCGTAGTTTTGATAAGCTCTTGAATGTCACTTCCTCATCACTAGAATCCATATCGAGTTGTACACTCCGGAGAGGCGTGACAAGTTTGGCACCTTCTTCCTCAGTTCACTTCTGAATCACCATCGGACAGTGACGACCATTCCTTTCTTTTGTTTCTTTAGAAAGGTGGGACATTCGACTCTAATATGTCCAAATCCTTCACATTCATGACATTGGACTTTCTTGCCTTGACTTCCTTTTCCTCTAACTTGGATCTTCTGCTGGAGTCATAAGATGCGCTAATGTCGGATGGAGTGTCCTTGACATTTGACCTTGACTTTGGATCAATCCTCGATTAGTTTGTTGAGCTGTCTCCCAAGCATGGCAATAGCTTGGATATCTTCTCTTCATCTTCCACCTTGTATCCTTCTTGATGTTGGATACAAGTGCTATCTCTTGTTTTCTTGTCAGCGGTTTCATGATTCCCATCTCAAAGTCATAAGGGATCTAATAAGTTCTTCAACCTTCAGGTCTTGATGTCTTGAGCCTCTTCTATTGCGGTGACTTTCATTGCAAATCTCTTAGGCAAGGATCGAGAATCTTTCTCACCGCTTCTCTTGAGACATCTTTTCACCAAGTGCTCACGAGGCATTGGCAATTTCAAAATATTCATGTGAAATTCATGAATATTCTCATCTTCCTTCATCTTCAAATTCTCAAATTTGGTAGTGAGCATCTGAAGTCTTGACATCTTCACCTTGGATGTTCCCTCATGAGTAGTTAAAGAGTGTCCCAAACATCCTTGGCCAGCTCACATTGATGAACCGTCTGAAGATATTCTTGTCAATACCATAGAGCAGGCATTCAATGCTTTAGAGTTCCCAGAGATAGCTCTTCTTCCTCTTTGCTCCATTCCTCCTCGGGTTTCAAGGCAGTGGTGCCATCTTTCTCAAGCTTGGTGGGATGTTTCCATCCTTTATCAGCACTCTCCAAGCTTTAATGTCCATTGATCTTAAGAAGGCAACCATCACGAGGCTTCGGTAATCATAATTAGACCCATCCGAATAGGTGGTCTTCCTCCAAATCCTCCTTCTTTATCCATTCGCGGAAACTATTATCCTAGATCTCACCCGAAATAACAAGCGGGTGCCTGCTCGATGCCAATTGAAATTCTGGCAGCGGATACTTGATGTCATAGAGATGTTATGACACGATGTCGACACTATGTTAGCAATTCACCGATAAATCTGACGATAAATAACACAATAAGTTGTTCACCATTCGGTTCAACAAACCTACATCAGGGGCTACCAAGCCAGGGAGAAAGTTCACTATTAGTAGTATCAATTCGAAGACCCTACAGCCAACACACGGTTGTGACCTTCTCACTTAATCACTACCCAATGACCCTTTTACCTAAGTCCTACTTAGATATGAGTTCTACTCACTCCCCTCAATCACGGCGGTGATATCAACCTATTGACTAATTGAATTGTGAAGACACACTTCAATAAAATATCTTGATCTTGCTTCAAAGCTTCAATCAAGAGACAAACACTCGTGCTTTAAAGCTTTGGTGATAAACTACCCTTCAACAAATCCTAGTCCAATGCACTTATCAATTGATAGTTGCTTGGCTCACAAGAAGAAACTAGAATTACACAATACCAAGCTGTTACAAATCCTAACGATACACAAACACAAGCTGCTATCTCTTCAATACATTCCAAGGGCGCCACGGTTGTAAGGTTCTTTTCCTTTTATAAGCGATCCACGAAACTTGGTTTGGGCTTCCATAAAGATAGCTAGGGTTCACTTAATTTAATCCTAAAAACATGGTCTTTTCAACAACCAATTTAGGTTTAATTAAGTTTAACCTAGCAACCACGTGAAATGCTTTCTAATAACGGAAAAACAATATTTAGCACTCAACAAACTTCGAAAAATCTAGGAACAAGCAGTTACGAGCAGAATGTCACCTGAATGTCATAACATACTGTTATGACATCGGTCTATTCTAAATTTCCACACAACTTTAGCTTCAAGTTACATCTTTTAACATCCTTAGTAGGTAGGATTTATCTTCAATCTAGAATGTCATGACATCCATCATGACATTGCTAAAGCCTAGTTTTACCAAACATAATGCCAACTTAAAAACACTAACACCATGTGAAGTCGTGAGGAGGAAGTTGAAGAAGAGATCCCGGATGAGATTTCTCGATTACTTAAGCACGAGGAAAGAATCATTCAACCTCACAAGAACCTCTAGAAACAATCAACTTGGGTTACGAAGAAGACAAAAAGTAAATATCGAGACTTAAGCTCGACAGTCAAAGCAATGATAGATCTTCTCAAAGAATATGTTGATGTGTTAAGCTTCCTACCGAGGACATGCAGGTTTAGATACCACATCGTGAAGCATCACTTAGTTAAAGGGTGTCCACGGTTAAGCGAAGCGAGAAGAGTTCACTGATATGGTGACAAAATCAAAGGAAGTTCAAAAGCATTTCGGCGGGTTTTCGTCGTCACGAATATCCTCAATGGCTAGCCAACATAGTACATGTCTCAAGAAGGCGGAAAGGTCGAATGTGTGTTGACTAGGGACTTAAACAAAGGCAAGTCAAAAGGCGATTTCCACTTCATATCGACATGCTAGTGGATAGCACGCAAAATTCAACGTCTTTTCCTTCATGGGCGGTTTCTCTGGTTATAATAAGATCGAATGGCTCACGAAGACATGGAAGACATCCTTCATCACGCCATGGGGCACTTTTTGCTACAAAGTAATGTCGTTTGGATTGAAGAATGCGGTAACTTACGAGCAATGACTACTCTCTTTCATGACATGATGCACAAAGAGATCGAAGTCTCGTGGGCGACATGATAGCAAAATCGACCGAAGATGAGCATATAGAATATCTCTTAAAGTTGTTTCAGCGACTAAGAAATTCGACTCCGCTGAATCTAACAAATGCACCTTTGGGGTAAGATGCGGAAAACTCCTAGGTTTCATCGTCGATCAAAGAGGTATTAAAGTGGACCTGACAAAGTCAAGGCTATTCAAGAAATGCCTACGCCACATACGGAGAAGCAAGTAAGAGGATTTCTCGGACGGTTGAATTACATCTCGGTTTATCTCAAATACTGCACACATGGACCGATATTCAAGCTTCTGCAAGAATCAAAGTTGTATGGACGAAGATTGTCAAAAGCGTTTGTGATATCAAAGAATACCTGTCGGAACCTCCAATCTGATCCCTCCGATGGAAGGAAGGCCGTTAATCCACACCTTACCGTGCTAGAAGAGTCCATGGGCTGCGTGCTTGGACGGCAAGATGAAACCGGTGAAGGAGCATGCCATTTACTACTTGAGTAAAAGTTCACGGTTGTGAAACTCGTTACTCCATGCTCGAAAACATGTTGCGCTTTGGTGTGGGCTTCAAAGCGTCTTCGCTAGTACATGATCAATCACGACTTGGTTAATCTTCAAAATGGATCCTATCAAGTATGTATTTGAAAAGCCTTCCTTAACGGGAAGAATTGCTCGATGGCGGATCTTTGTTATCGAATATGACATCGATTACCGCTCAGCGATCAAAGGAAGCATTCTCGCCGATCACTTGGCTTATCGGCCCTCAGCGAATACCAATCTCTCAAATTTGACTTCCACGCGAGGATGTTATGTACTTAAAGATGAAAGATTGTGACGAACCCTTTGCCGGAGAAGGTCGGATCGGAATCTAGATGGGGCTTAATTTTTATGGAGCGGTTAATATCTTCGACAATGGAATTGGGCGATCATCATCACTCGAGGGTTCTCATATCCCGTTTTCCGCAGTTGTTGTTTGATTGCACCAACATCGCGAGAATCTGACTTGCATCATGGGTATCGAAGAAGCCATCGACTTGAGGATCAAGATCCTTCATATATATGGAGACTCGCCCTTGTGATCAATCAAATCAAAGACAAGTATGAAACTCATCATCTTGGTCTAATTCCTTCTGAGATTATCAAGGCGTTTGTTGACTTTCTTGACAAAGTTGAGCGCATCATATCCTCGAGATCGAATTGAATGGCGGGGCTTTGGCTACTCTATCTTCCATGTTCAAAGTCAACGATTGGAATGATATGCGAGATCCGCATCGGGCGCTTGAGAGACACATATGTGTTATGGCTGAAGCGATCTTGACGATAAACCGTGGTTTCACGACATCAAACGTTTCCTTCAAACACGAGAATACCCACTCGGGGCATCGTACAAGGATAAGAAAACCCTAAGGAGGCTTTCAAGAAACTTCTTCCTCAATGAAGATGTGCTATACAAAAGAAACTTCGACATGGTTACGCTTTCGGATCGTCGACAGGAGAAGCGAACACGATCATCCATGAAGTGCATGAAGGGTCCTTTGGAACCCATTCAAATGGACATGCAATGTCCAGAAAGATCCTAAGAGCAGGATACTATTGGATAACGATGGAATCCGATTGCTGTAAACACGTCAAGAGGTGTCACAAGTGCGGATCTCGGATAAGATCCATGTGCCACAAGCTCTCTGAACGTTCTCTCTTCTCCGTGGCCATTCTCCATGTGGGGCATCGACATGATTGGGATGATTGAACCAAAAGCGTCCAACGGACATCGCTTCATTCTAGTGGCTATTGATTACTTCACCAAATGGGTCGAAGCAGCGTCTTATGCCAACGTTACAAGACAAGTGGTTGTGAGGTTCATCAAGAACAACCTCATTTGCCGATATGGAGTTCCAAGCAAGATCATTACGGACAATGGATCAAACTTGAACAACAAGATGATGAAAGAACTGTGTGAGGAATTCAAGATCGAGCATCATAACTCATCTTCTTACCGGCCAAAGATGAATGGCGCCGTTGAAGCTGCCAACAAGAACATCAAAAAGATCGTCCAGAAAATGGTCATCACTAACAAAGACTGGCACGAAATGCTACCATTTGCTCTGCATGGGTATCGTGCTTGATCGCACTTCAGCAAGCAACCTTTTCTTTAGTATCTGGCATGGGCAGTGCTCCCCGTGGAAGTTGAGATTCCGTCAATGAGAGTTCTCATGGAAACCAAATTATCTGAGGCTGAATGGTGTCAAAGCAAATATGACCAGCTGAACTTAATCGAAGAAAAGCGCCTGAATACTCTGTGTCATGGACAATTGTATCAAAGAAGGATGAAAAAAGCTTTCGACAAAAAGGTCCGACCTCGCGAATTCCGAGAAGGCGACCTCGTGCTTAAAAAGATTCTATCTTTTCAACCAGATTCTAGGGGCAAATGGACTCCTAATTACGAAGGCCCATACATCGTCAAAAGGAGCTTTTCTGGCGGTGCTATGATCCTCACAACCATGGAAGGTGATGAACTCCCGCATCCTGTGAATGCTGATGCAGTCAAGAAATACTTTGTCTAAAAAAAAAAAGAACAGCTCGGTAAGTCGAAAACCTAAAAAGGGCGACTTAGGCAAAAATGAGCGTCTCGGTGGATTGAAAACCTGAAAAGGCGATCCAGGCAACAATTAGAGACAATAAACAGAAATTATCCTGATAGATTGAAAACCTGAAAAGGCAATCTAGGAAAAAATAAGGATACAAAAATGACAAAGTAACGATCGATCATGCCCGTCGATCGAAGAAATTTCCATCAACGGATCTTGATCAAATCTTACGAAACAACAACACGGTGGAATTCAAAGTTGTTAGGGATAATAGCGGTTATTTGCTTTCAATGTAGCCTTTTCCCAATAAATTATCATTTCCAACTTTTGTAAATAGCTCATGGAATCACGCCTTTGGCTGAGTACCATTCTATTAATAAATTTTAGCCTTGTGCCTTTTGTTTGCAATCCTTACTTTATTCTGTTTTTGCAAAATAACGCTTTTTATTATGAAAATCACTTTTTGAAACTAAAAGGTTTTAAATGAATTTTTACTTCAAAATTTTGAAGAAAAAAAAAAGCAAAAATGTTCCTTTGAACTATGAACACGGAAAGAACTTCAACAGTTCCTACGCGAGTGTTTCAATCTCCAAAGGATAGAATAGCTGCTACAAAGTCTTCTCCTCGAGAAATCATCAAAGGACGGTATTCTTATCCAAAAAGAATTCCCAACAAAGTTGCCAATAAAACGCTTTTCTCCCAAAGTTTAAAGCATGCAACTCAGATCCTTCATCAGCAACGTCTACACCATTGCTGCAGATATTATTAAGTATTTGTTCGAACTGTGACGTGGTACTTTTCCCAAATACCTCTTTAGTGTTTTGTCAAGTATTGTTAGCATGCATATAACATTCATGACATTCATACATAATAGCATCATTTATGCATTTTTGCGTTCCTCAAAAATGTATGTTTCCATATCACTGGTTTAAATCACACTTATTCATGTAGGTTTGATCATATCCCCAGTAGATTATCTCAAAGCAGAGAAATACATTTTTGTTTCTCTCTCCTGTTCCCCAGCTGAGATCATTCCTCATCAGGAACAAAGTCTTGATTGACCCTTTCTTTCCAGTTCATTCCTGGATAGAACCCTGTCTATAATCAAAAAAGCAATAAGCAAATAACCTCATCATTTGAGCCGCTTATTTCTTTTCCATTCCTAAACTTGTCATGAAAGTTTGTTCTTCTCAACAAGGTCAAATCACGACCGTACGAAAAATTCCCCAGCAGTTTTCTTTCTGTTTAAAAGAAAACCTGTGTCTTCCGATCAAAATGCCCGCGTCTTCTCAAAAGAGAGATCCTCAGCAAGATTTTATCCAAGAAAGTAGAAACTCATTTGAGTTCTGTTTCTTACACTGTCTGTTATTCACAAGGCTGAATACTCAGTAATATATCTTAAAGATTTACCTTGTTATAGTTATCACTTCGCTGATAATTGGTAATATCTTCAAAATTCATTTGATCTGTTTCCATCATTTGTCTGTTATTCACAGGGCTGAATACTCAACAAATTTTTCTCAAAAAAAGATTTACCTTGTTATAGTTATCACTTGCGATAATTGGTAACATCTTCAAAACTCATTACCATAAACTATCACAAGGTGATAATTGGTAATATCATCTTCACTCACCTTAAACATTGTCACAAGGTGAAGGTAATCTCTTTGTTTCCCAAGCAAGCAGGATATTCACGTGTTTGTGAATCTCTTTCCCCAGCGAGACATATTGCTTGTTTCTCAACAAACAGGATCCTCTTTTCTTAAATAGATCGAGTCATCCTCACAAATTTTCCCCACCATGTCATTTCTTTGATATCATCTGGGTGAAACTTTTTACAATCATTTTTGCATCACTCGCATCTTTTGGTATCTTAGGTCCAAAATTTGCGTATTCTGATATTTAAGTCTCTTTACACCTATCAAAACGAAGATATTCATCTTCATCTTTCAGGTTAAAGAAACTTAAATAGGGGCATCTGTCATACCCCAATTTTTGACCTAATATACCACCTTACATTTGCATCATTGCATCACTAACAGTTCAGAACAGCATTAATCGGGTGTAGCATTCACAGGTCAAATTTAGGGTTTCACCAAATTTTCATCTGATTCAAGAGGCAAGCAATTAGGGTTTGAGTCTTACTCACCTCATTTGATCTATCTTGATCAAATCATCAACCTCTGATCATCAGATATCCAACTTTTCTCATTGATCAATCGAGGATCGACCGATTAGGGTTTGTCGAGCATGAGTATTTTGACTTTTGAGAAATGACTTTTTGGTTAGAGATTGGTCATTATATCTTAGATACAACATCTTGACCTAATTTACGGATTCAAAACATCACAAAAGTTCACGAGACTTCATCGATCGATTTAAAAACATCGATGAAAATTCATGTACGAGAAAAGTCAAACTTTGACTTTTGGTCAACTTTTCAAAAGAAAACTTTTCAATCATCAAAATACTTCAAATGATCCATCATGATCATAAAAAATCAAAGAATTTGGAAAAGTCAACAAAAAGTCAAAAAGTCAAAACTTCAAGTGTTGAAAAAACTCAAAACATGAAAGTTGTAGCCTTTAAAACAAGCTTTCCAAAATGTCCAAGAACTCTCAAATCCATGGAGTCTAGCTATACTTTTGAAATTGAAACATAAGGCTCCATAACCATGGTTTTCAAAGTTCAAAACTTCAAATTATAGGTCATTTTTGATTTCTTCTTCTAGAACACTTGCCACCTTGCCAAATTGGGATAAGAACTGATAAAAATCAGTGAGAAGTAATTATGACAAGTTTGGATCAAGTTGAATATTTTCACACATGTTTAAAAAAGGAAGTTTCCTTTTCCTTTGCAAAATACCTTTCTTGCCTTTTAAGGCATCTTTGAATTACCAATGCCAAAACTTTGTGCCTAACATTTCAGAGCTTATGGCCTATAAATAGAGGCATTCTTTTCAAGTTCAAACACACCAAAGCCATGCAAGTACATGCTTTCTCTTTACTTTCTTGAAATTTAAGAAACATAGTGCATTTTGAGAAAACTTGCAATTTTGAAAATTAGTGAAAACCATGAAAAGTTTTGGTGTCAAACACATTTCATAATCAATATATAACTTGTTTGAAGCTTAAGATTAACACAAATCAAGCTGAAACTCAGAATTACATGCCATGTTTCTAAAACTTGCAAAGCGCCATAACCATGAATTTGGAGTTTGGCTTGAGCAACAGTTTTGATCACTTGAACATCATCACCATACATCATATGAATGATCCGGACCCTTAACTTCCATCTAACAACTCTAACATCAAAATCCGGTTTCCATTTTGAGCTTATGCGAGGTGGACTTGGGTAGCGATCCGGCATGCTCATGAAGTGCAGACCACTCCCACACCTTCCCTAGAGGCCGCTGGTGCTCAAACAATCCATAAACAACAACTGGAAACACTCTTGCATTGAATTCGATTCCAGCTTCAACAGGTAAGAACACGAAACTCAATCTCATTATTCTTTGATTCATTTGAAAAAACTCTTGGCGTTTTGTTTATGCACCTAACACGATCATAAACCCTCAATCAATTGGAAAAATCATTAACCATACACGATTTCAATTAGGATTTTCAGTTCTAGGGTTCTTCGTGATTTCCAGAAATTTAACCATGTTAGACCAAAAATAAATTAAATTAACAACCATCATCATGTTCCTTATTAAATTTCGAGCAACTTTCATGTTTACAACTTTCAAAATCATTGAGAAACAAGAAAGTTACAAAATCAAAGAATTGAAGAGGATGAAGAACATGTTCGCGCGTGTTCTTGTTATTTTCAAATTCAAATTTTCCAATATAATATTAACACGTGGTTTTGATTCAAATACACGAATACACTCTTGCCCCAGTGGTTGCCAGCTCTCTCGTAGATCACTTTGCCACGTATGCCACCCATCAGGTCACAGGTTGAGCCTATGGACCATTTTTTTAAACTTTTCATATTTTCTTCATGTTTTCACAAACTTTAACATTTTTAACCAATCAAAACTCCTCATTTTGAGGTGATTTTTGTACACTTGTCAATTAATGTATCTATTTTATGATAGTGCAAAATTTTCAGAAAAACTTTCATCTGATTATGTTTTAATCGGGCAAAGCAGCTTTGAACACTTTTCAAAACCACTTTAAAGGTGAATTTTCAAACTTTGAATTCGATTCTTTTCAAAACTTCTCATAAATGAACCTCACTTTTCAAAACACTTTTAAAAACATTTCTTCAAAACTTTTCATCAAACTTACATCTTTTACCATGATCGATCAATTTAAGCGATAAAACCGATTCGTTTTCTCTCGAATTTCTTAATCGATCATGGGCCTCCCTCACGGTGTAAGTCCCAAAACATTATTTTTATACATAATTATTTCTTTGTACATATCAAACTCTCTTCAGATACATACAAATTTTTATCATACATAATCTGAGATACTTTTTATACTCAATCTGGGAAAACTTGATCGTTTGTTTCACTTCACTTGTGTATACGCAAACCAACATTCTTTATGTACATAATTATTTCTTTGTACATATCAAATTCTTTTTCAAACACATAAAAAAATTTACCTGTACATAATACAGATACCTTTTACTCAAGCACGGATAAACTTCGATCGTTTGTTTTCTGTTTCGTCTGTATATACACTGAATACCATTGGTATTGAAAAGAGCATTATTCCCTGTGAAACTGCTTTTAAACCAATGGGTCACCATTATGGTGTAAGTCCCAACCGTCCTATGTACATCCACATCCTCCTTGTACATAAATACTCGTTCGTGTACATATTTACTTCCTTGTACACAAATCAGACTTGTAAATAATCAAGTTACGCTCGTTTTAAACGTTCGTTTCACAGACACTTGTTTATATTTACTTCATGAACTCTTGTAAATGAACATCATGCATTGTTTATATTTCCTTCATAAACTCTTGTGAATACATATCACACACACACTTGTCTATACAACTGTCTAGTTATAACATAACAACTAGTCTAACCAATAGGTTCCCCACAGAGTTAGCCTCCTCTTAGGCTTTATACAAGATAACTCTCCCCACAAAGTTAGCCTCCTCTTAGGCTTCATATAAGAAAACTCATTCATCTGAGTTTAGCCTCCGCTTAGGCTTCATATAAGACAACACTCCCCTGTTGAGTCAGCCTCCTCTTGGGCTTCGTTCAAAAGAACTCCTCATTGAGTTTAGCCTTCTCTTGGGCATCATACAATGAAAGAGGAAATCTCTTAACAGCCTCCTATTGGGCTTCCAATACAAAGAATCACCACGTTAGGATAGAACCACGAGGTATAATTTCCGGTGAAATTGCTCTTCATTCAAAAGGATGGTTTCCGTGAAATCCTTTTAAAGCCAAAACCATACATACCCTATAGCTTCCTCTTGAGCTTCACAAGGACCCTCGATGACCCTCGAATGCCTCCTCTTGGGCTTACAATACAAGGACCCATGGGCTTCTTAAAAGCATCCCTTTAATCCAATCAATTTCTCCTTGAGATTTAGACATCTATCATCTCTATGGAAGAAGTATCTCATCTATCACATCACATACAATCAAAAAAAAAAATTTCAAACTCTTTTCAAACAAAACATCTCTTAATTGTAAGTGGTAGCGCTTGTACACTCAAGCAAAACACCCATGCTTACAGTTAAAGATTCAATCTTTTCAAACATCTTTCTTAAACATGTAAGTGGTAGCTTTGTATACTCGAGCAAAACACCTATAACTTACGACGAAAGATTTTTATCAGTCAAACTTTCAAAAATGGATGAAATGTAGATACATGTGATGAAATAGATTAGATACATTTTTCCATAGCATATGACATTTGTCTTGTCTCTTACCTAACATCTAGATTGGCCACCACTGGCATAAATAATGAAAAAGACCTTTAGATATTGGTTATGAAAAGGGAAGGTCATCCAATTATCTATCTTGAATTTTGATACTTTTAATTGCTTTCGTGTGTTTGACAAAGATGTTGGGGCAACTTTGTAATGACTCATTTTATTTTCGGAAATGTTTTGTTTTGAAAGAAATTGAATGTTGAAAAAGTGTGTGGTGTGAAAAGCATTTGATAGAGCAAGCAACTAAAAGACTTATTACCACTCAATTGGTCGTTTTGTTGTACTTCTACATTCCTTTAGAATAGCGCTAGCCATACCATTAGTTAGTAGGTAGCTCCATTCGTTGGATGTAAGCGGGACATTCGAAGGGACATCGGATGGTCATTGAAGGCAACTTGTAAGAAGTATCCTAGCACATTCGAAGGGACTATCATCATTTTTCGTAGGCGACAATCGAGGGTCAAGATCATGTATTCGGAGGCGACATCGTGGGTCTTATGATCTTTGTATCGAAGGGACTATGATGATTTGTTTGGAAGGCAACGGTGCTAGAATACCTCTATGTTCGAGGGACATGACCATTTTGAATTCGAAAGGCATCGAGAGAGAATTACCCTAAGGGGCGCGTGTGTGAAGAAGTGTGTTGATTTCAGAATATGTTATCTTGAAACTTAGTGGGCTATGTTCAATTTTAGTCTTGCCATACGCTAATTACTAGCAATTTATAAGGTGCGGAAATTAAATCACGGAATGTAAAGCGGAAATGTAAAGTGCGGAAAGATAAACCTACGCTATTACATGGCTTTGGGGCAGATACATAATTTAAAATGCGGAAAATAAAACCCTAGATTAAACTATTACAACCCATATGCAATTACATTATTGGAAAAAAAAATAGAATGATAAAAAGAAAACGTCTGAATCGGAGCAACCTGTGAAAGAATAAGAGATCGGAAAATATGATGAAATCGAAATAAGATAAAAAAGTTAGAAAAAATGCAAGTTTTAATATGAGAAAATTACTACATGCTGGAAATAAGATAAATAAGTTAAAATAATTTTTTGGGATTTTTTGGCAAAATTTTAATAATTAAAATGCAATTAAAAGTGAATTAAATGCAAAAATATAAATAAAATAAATATGCATGCAAAAATTATATTTTTAAATTTATTAAATTAAATAAACATTTTTATGAAAATAATGTAAAAAGAAAAAATGTTTTGGTAATTTTAATGCGAGAATAAAATCATGAAAACAATTAAAATAATATGCAAAATATTAAAATAAAAGAAAATAGGAAAATATGTTAAAATACAAGTTTGCAAACTTGTAAAAATATCATGGCGAGGATCGAATCTGAGTCATTGGCCTCAAACTAAAAACCAACATGACCCAGTAAACCACGCTTTTGTTTGGAAATGGAGTAAGTGGAATACACGCGTTAACCGCCATTACCTCCTCCTTCGCAGACTTCATCTCTTTCGTTTGAATTTTCAAAAGCTTATAAGCTTTTCTTGACGCTAAAGGCCACAACAAAATGGAAAAGCAGACATATATATAATATAAATGAGTTCTAAAGACATGGTTTAATTCGTGCATCATTCCGAACACGATGGGCAAAGGTCGTGGTCCAATTTTATATATTTCATGAAACCCTAAAAGCAACTCGGGAACCCTAACAATGGCTGAGTTCTAAATATGGAAACTCAATCAAATAACCAGAGATCGCTTGCAATCTTCCTACTAATCAAAAACAACAACAAATGTGTTAAAAATGCATGAAAAATGAAATCGATTTTGGAAAAGTATGAGCAAACCGGATTCGAATCTCTTGTTTGGATGGTTTTGATGATAAGGATACGGATCGACTCTAAAGACCTCAAGGAATGTAATGGATGACTTGGAATGGGTTGAATCAAAGCAAAACTAGGGTTACCATTGCTTCAAACACACGGATTTTGAACTTTGGAATAGGGTTTGTAGAGCAATTTTTCGTCCTCTCTTGATAGGTATGCATCAAGTATATATATCTTTGGATGGATTTGGGATTGAATTTGGAAAGATTTGATCAATATTCAATGGAAATCAATTTTGATATTTTCATGAAATCAAATTTTCAAACTTTGTCCAATTTCAATCCAATCTTGCCAAATTTGATCTAATTTTAAATTGCTTGGCATTTATGGGTTGATTGGATCACAAAAGCAATAAAAATCAATCTTCAATTAATTTTGATTTTATAATTTATTTTAAGATTTAATTTGCATTTAAATGAATAAATTACAAATTAAATAGAAAAATAAATCAAAAATTCGTGGCATTGGGCTTGGACATTCCTAATTGCATGAGGAACAAGTTAGGATGAAGAAAAAGTAGGCCCATTTGCAAAAGATTTGATTTTTTGAAGTATTTCTCTTTGTGCATTCTCTCAAAATTGCCCAACTTGTGGATAGTGTATCTTGCTTAATTTTCCACATTTTTGAGTGTTCTTGGACTTTTTGGAAAGCTCTAAGAGTCCTCTAAACAATTTCTTTGGTTTCATCTCAATTGGAGTTACCATGCTCAATATATCTTCAAATCAAAAAGTTGACTTTTTGTTGACTTTGAAAATGACCTGTAATGTTTTGAGCTATACCTCTCAAATAAAGCACTTTTTGGACATTCTTGTGAGACATGAAGTTGTAGAGAATTGAATTTCCTTCAAAACAAGAGGTGGTGGAAAAATTTACGAAAGTATGAGAAAGTTATGATCAGTCAAAGTTCGATTGACTTTTCACTAGAAACCCTAATTTAGAAAGTTTGACTTTTGAGCAAATCTTGAGTTTTCTTGATGAATCATGATCAACCCTTGATCAAATGATGAATGTAACTAAAATGAGGATGTTGACCAAAAATTATGAAGTTTATTTGTTTGTTATACAGTTGACTTTTTGTCAATCTGTTGATTTTTGCGTCTGAGCAATTATAAAGGAAACTTGACATGAAGGCTTGAAACTTGACATGGAATCTTTGAAACATGTGAGGAAGCATGAAGACCATTGGAGATGTTGGAAATCCATCTTGACTTGAGAGATGCAAACCCTAGTTTGGGTTGATTGTCTGAGGAAGCATACGATCGACTCTTGAGAATCCTTGAGCATAGATGTATGAAATCTTTTGAGAGAA